>JABCKO010015877.1:0-56261 GCA_018855915.1 Tephrocybe sp. NHM501043
CTGGCGCCCCGGCCAGTGAATCATCATCCACGCCGCCGGCGTCAGCGGCCCCGTCCCCCGCACCCCCCACCCTCGCCTCCGGTCCGCCCCTGCTTCTCCCCCCCCCCCCGCCCCCTCACTAACACCCACACCCAGCCTCGCTGCCTTCCTCGAAAAAATTGACTCCCCCAAGCCCATCAAGCTCAACTTTCCGCCCCCAGAACTATGCACTGGTTCGTTGCCCCTACCAACTTTATGTACAGCCGCGCTCTCACACACCCCACTAGACAACGCCGTCATGATCGCCTACGCCTCCATGCACCGCTTCCTCGCTGGCGACACCGACCCTTACTCCATCGACCTCCGCCCCAAGTGGGACATCGACTCCCTGTAGGACTATCCGCGATGTATCGTAATCTAATCATAATGTCAATGCCCCACCCCCGGCCATAATTTCAATGCCCCACTCCCCCCATAATTTAAATGTCCCACCCCCGCCATACTGTAAATGCAGTCCTCGCCACAATCTCAATGCAGTCAACCTCCCAGTGGCTGACCACTCTCAAATTCCCACGTCCCACTCTTGCCAGGTATATATAACCCCCACCCTCGTGCCCAACCTTGAACCAACATGTTGTCTTTATCCATCTCCGCCTTGAAGCAAACCTCGCCCACCCCCGATTTCTCCCCGCTCGCGGTCCTTCTATTCACCCTCGCCAACCTTGCTTACCAGCATGCAGCTGCCCCCGCCGTGTCTGGACACGGCTCCTCGCCCGCCTCCCTCTCCCCCCATACCCCCGCCCGGTGCGCCGTCCCCGCCCCCGACCCAACCAAGGCTGGTCCTGCCCCCAACCCCGACATCCTTATACACTACACCAAAATCGCCCTGACAGTTGTCGTCGTGGTCGTCTTCGGTACGTGCCCGCCTCCCTCGCGCTGGGTGACCGCGTATGCTGACACGTCCCCCTTCGTACGTACCTAGTGAGCATGTCTACCATCATTAAGCGCGCTGTTCGTGATACCTTGGACAAAAACCGCGAGCACACAAGCCACAGAGGAACCAACGCCGAGTCTGACAATAACGACGACGACGGCGACGGCGACAAGCCTGACAAGAACAACAGCAACGGCGACGACGGCGACGACGAGTCTGATCATGACAACGACGACGACGACGAGTCTGACGAGTCCGAAGTATTACGCGTTCTTGGTCTGAGCCCTGGCGACGAAGACCACGAACCCACCAGGCACGACAGAACCAACGACGAGTCTGACAATGACGACGACGACAACAACGACAACGACGACAACGACGATGACGATGATGACGATGACGACGACCCTGATGATCCCTCCAGCGGTACCCTCAACGGCGACTTCATAAACGATCCCAAAACCCTCTTACAATGGCTCCTCTTCCTCATCTACCGTTCCGCGGGGCTCCTCCTCCTCGTGCGCCTGTTCGAGTTTTTCCGCAGTGGTGGGAAAATGCCCCGGCGCCATCTCAAGGCACCCCCTGCCCCGGGACACGCTCCGCCCAAACCGACGCCTGTGCCCGTGACTGCGTACTCGAGATACTGCAAAGCCCTGGTGCTTGCAACGGGGCCCTTGAGCACTGCCCTCGCTGCGAAGAAGCGCGCAACAAAGGACGAGGAGCATGCAGTCGCTGCTGAGCACAACCCCGCCGAACAAAAAGTAGTAGAAGAAGAAGGCATCGTCCCGCAGAAACGCACCTGCACGGCTGACCCCGACCCCGCTTCAACAACCCAAACGAAGGACACTGACTCCATCGTTATCCCAGGTGGTGATGCCCTGGCAGAAGAACAGGAAGCTGAAGCTGAGCACAACCCCGTCGAAGGAGAAGAAGAAAAAGAAGAAGGCCTCGTCCTGCCTCCCGCAGAACCCGAACTGAGCTGCGCAGCTGCCACCCAGCACAAGCGTAACAAGAAGAAGAAAAAGCAGTGCACACCCACGGTTGAGCCCGAGCCCGCTTCAACAGCCCACGCCCACGGCGCCACACCTCTCCCCCCTGCAAAACATGTGGAGAATGAGAATGACAACGGTACCACCGATAGCGCGGGCGATGAGCTGGTCGAGGTCACTGGGTCTGTTGAGGTCGATATGGAAGAGCCTGGTGGAGTTGAGGAGGAAGCGGGATCTGGAGCTAAGCATGACCCCGTTGAGGAGGGAGGAGGAGGAGCGGAAGCTGAAGATGATCATCACCCCGTCGAAGGAGGAGAAGCTGACCACGACCTCGAAGAAGCTGAAGCTGAAGACGATCACCACCCCGTCGAAGGAGGAGCAGCAGCGGAAGCTCAGGATGATCATCACCCCGTCGAAGAAGGAGAAGCTGAAGCTGAAGACGATCACAACCCCATCGAAGGAGGAGCTGAAGCCGTCCATAACTTCGTCCAAGAAGAAGCTGAAGCTGAAAATGATCACAACCCCATCGAAGGAGGAGCTGAAGCCGTCCATAACTTCGTCCAAGAAGAAGCTGAAGCTGAAAATAATCACAACCCCATCGGAGGAGGAGGAGCTGAAGCTAAGGCCGACCACAACCCCACTGAAGAAGGAGGAGAAGCTGAAGCCGACCACAACCCCGTCAAAGGTGGAGAAGAAACAGAAGGCATCGTCACCCCGAGTCCACCACCTCCCGCCAGTCCTGAATTAGGTTGGACGGTCGTCACCCGGCGCAAGCGTGATAAGGAAAAACTGGCCCCCACGGTGGAATCCGCCCCTGCTAATCCTAGCGTGGCATGGCTCTCCGCTTCAATAGCCCAAGCCCGCGCCACACGCAACGCAGAGCGCCACGCGGCGTGGGAAGCCCAACAGATCCTCAAAGCAAAGGCCGAGAAAGAGGCAGCAGAGCGCAGGGCCCTCGAAGAAGCGGCGCAAAAACGCGCGGAGATTGCCCTTCGGGAGGCAGAGGAGGCGAGGGTGGAAGCGAGAAGGAGGAAAAAGGCGAGGAGGGAGGAGGAGCAGGTGAGGAGGGTTGCTAGGATACGGAGGCGGATGGAGGAGAAGAGGGCGAAGGAGGCGAAGATTGATGGGGTGTTGGAGCAAATTAACAAGGAGAGGGCGGCTTTGGGTGGTGTTAAAGGACAAACGGCATAAAATACTATACTGATTACACCTATTTCACTTGCTTGTATTTATAGTTTGTGTTATGAAAGCATTCATTCTCAGAGGGTAGTGTAGTGGCTTGGATAAGAAAGAATAAATCAGCCCAGGAGTCAATTCACTCGCTCCTACAAAGGGCGTTCCGAGCGATGGCGCCACAAAAGGGGGTACGACATCCAATTATTGGGCTAACTGCTATACCACCCATTACTAAGAGGGTATTTAACTATAGGTGCTCTACAAAACTATACAAAAATTATACATCGCGACGCCTCACAGGGTAAGATCGATTACATCCTCTGAATCATTTCTCTCAACCGAGAGGCGACTATTCTGGGAAGACGTCGGCTCCAACTGCCATGGCGTGGTCCTGCGCTTTTGCGGGGCCATCTCCTTGGACCTCTCTTCCACCAACCCACTGATGTCAGGCAGAGTCGGAACGCCCGCGGGTATGACGTGCCTCACCCCGAACCCATGGCCCTCCTCCAAGTCCATTCTTCTGAGTCGCTTTGCCATTCCATGCACAGTCAACTTGTCAAGTGGCGTGATGAGCGGGTCGGAGGGGCGGATGCGGGTGGACGCCGATGCTGTGATTGGTGTAGTGGCGGCAGCGTGGCTTTCCTCTTCGGCTTGGGTTTAGCCCGCTTTGCAGTCCCATCCAAAATCGAATCCCACAGCGCATCGCGCGGGTCGAGTGGGAGCTCGTTGTCATTATCATTGAGAGCCATAGCCACGTCCATAGTCGAAGTAGAGGCTTCTGGAGCCGCCTTTCTATGCCTTCCCCTTGGTTGAGCCTTGGATTTGGGTTTCAGTTTGGTTCGTTTTGGCCGCGGTCCCATCAATAAGTGAATCCCACATTGCATCACGGGGGGTTGAGCGAGATATCGTCGTCCATATCCATATCCCGGCCCACAACGTCGTTGTGATCTTCGTTTGCCGCAGCCAATCGAGCCCTGCCACCGTCCATAGCTTTTTTTGTGGGGCCTTTCTACTGCCACTCGCTTGAGGTTGTTGGAGAAGAATCTGAGGCGGGGGCGATTCCCAATCTCTCTCCCAACCCTCGTCATCAACCTGTACGTCCCCTTGCCGCGCCACAGTGGCTCCACCAATATCTGTATCCACAGCAGCATCTGTTCCCAGAGGTTCATTTATAGAACCTGTGTCCTGTGTATATTTAGGATCAAAGCTATCGGGGTCAAGACACGTGAAGAGGAAATGCTTCTTGCGGGTCAGTGTGGGATCAACGACGGCGCTACAGTTCTCGTGTACAAAGGGTGCCGGGGCAGATAATGATGGGGAAGGCGTGGGTGCTTGCATAAGATGAGGTACAACTCGAGCTTGCGGGGCGGGAGATGCAGCTGGAAGAGAAATAAGTTGTCGCTGTTGTATGGTGCTAGAACCCGCAGAAAGTTGTGGTTTCCATCCAGGCTGAGTAGGCTGCGAACTCGATGGCCCCCTCTCGTCTTCATCATCATCCTCGCCCCAGTCATCCTCTGATTCAGGCGCCTTCCTCTTTTTCTGCTCGCCCTCTTGGGCTTGTTAATTTTTTCCTCCTCCCTCATTGCATGATCCTCCACCAATCCCGGATGGACTTGATGCAATATGCTCCCAGGTACCCATAACCTCAGCATACTTTCTCGCGCCGGCGGGGGGTTCTTCGGGTTCTTCGAGGGCTGCGCAGGCGGTTTTCTGAAGCTTTTATCTCTTTTTTCATGAACGCCACTAACTGAACTGGGCAGATTTCTACTCTATATTCCAGCAGTCCACCAGTGGACGCATCGTGGCGTGCACCTACAGCCTTCGATATCAGTGGGTGAGGGTCCGGGATTGCCGCTCGAGGCAAAGCTAGCTGCGACGCTGGATGCACCGCCTGATTGACAAAAGCGCTCGAGATGTTGGCGAGACGCTCATCTTTCCCAAGTTTTTCGAGAGGGTCAATGTACTGCTGTACCAGAGCTGCCGGAGTTCCTGCCCCTTCTTCACGGGAAGGCTCCCCGGATTATACGATCCTCATTCCCAGATCTAGCTCTCTTCGCTCTCTTTTCCATCCGCTTCTAGTGCCGCCCGACGAAGGATATGCATCACTGCTGACGGCCACAGAAGGTCCCAAAACCGCTTAACCAGCATAGGAGAGTACCCCCACTCAAAACTGTTCCTCGCAGAACTCAGCTAGCTTCCCAAGGTTCAACTGCCCCCTGTCGCGTAGGGGCCCGCCACCACCGATGTCCTTGGCGACATTGCTGACTGGGCTGGCGTAGAATTCCAAGATCTTCAAGTTAGGAAAGTTGTCCGGGATCCTTTTTCTTGAGGTGGCCCATGGAATTAGACACAAGTTCTGCATTCATCCTGTCTCTCCACCTAGCAAGGAAGGGCATGATGTGCTGACCGTGACGATTGTACTCCTGTAAAAGTTCATCGCCAAATCCTCAGCGGGCTAGACCAATAGCCGAGATTTGTCCAAAGCCTTCGACACCCTGTATTTCTCAGTGAGTATGTTTGAAAAAGTGGGCAAATTTTTCTACACGCACGTCATCAGTCTCCTCCGGACAAAAGAGCAAACAGTATAAGGGGACTTCTCGATAGCTGCATCCTATTAGCAGAGTAAATCGTAATTTGAGGATTCTTTTTATTGATGTCTGTTGGGCGGCAACATTGGACCTGTTTCCGGAGAGCGAAGCACTCCAACTAAGCAGATTGTGAATAATGTGTAGGTATCAAGATAGCAGAAGCCGATTACTTTTTTATAACCGTTCGAGCTCCAAATACCAGTGCATCGCAGTCATCAGTGAGAATAGCGTCAATGAAGCCATTGTTGAGATGAGCTAATTCTGCCTCAGCTTTACCTGGAGCCTATTTACAGTTCAGCGAAATGGTTAAACGCGCGAAAATAATATCACACTTCTCTGTAATCCATGCCAAACCCTTCAATCATCTGCTTGAATCCTTGGCTTAATGGATGGGACCCGGATTTACCCTTTTTGCTACCGCGCTTAGTTGATTTTGTCAGGTCGACGCTATGTTCAGGCCCCAGGAGCAAAGCTAAGCACCCACCTTAACCTTTTGGACGTCTCCGTCCATCAAACATGAAGAGGGGTAAGAGTGGGAGTGCAGCTAGAATTGGCCGATGAGCAAACGGCATGGGTGAGGGGTATAGAAGCCGTACATAAATGATTTAGGCGGAAAAACAAGCACCGCAGGTGTGGATTGTCTCCATCTCTAGAGGCCATGGCGTGATTGAACCATATACTCACGTCGATGCCAATACGGTACACCCTCCTGTTGCAAAGTCAGCAAAACCTCGACACCAATGGTGATCCGTGCACTTTGTCGACTTATTTTCTTCAAAGCCGTCCATAATAGCAAGGTTCTCCAGTGATCGCTCTTGTCCCGCGTGATTGCTATACTGTGGAGAAATGAGTAATTAGCTCTCCGAGCTCTTAAGGCAGGCTTGAAGTAGAAGGTACGATCACCTGCCAGAGGCCTTGAACACCCATACCTGCACGCTATGCAGGGTAGAAAAAAGTATGGTCAAGGGAAATACGAGCCTTGTACAGAGAATGTGCGCTCCGCCCTCACTTTGATTAGTATGAATTGTTATTGTATTGAGGCGTGCCACTAATTCCAAGTTCCACTCTCAAAACGCGACACGGTCACTCCATGTGATCTGTCACGCTTGGTTATCCTTTCCCCTGGTCAACGTTGAGTACTGGTGACACATCGACTTACAAATGCCCGTTTTTCAACCTCTGACTTCCAAGAGAAAGTCAGACTATGATGACGAACCAGCTCGAAAGCGTCTCACACTCGATACCAGCTCTTCATCAAGGGCTGAGGAATATTGGATGGTTCAATGGCAAGTTCAAGTTGACGTGGGCCACGTCTCGATGACCAAATTCTGGCGATGTCTGCAGGAGGAACCCTCAAACAAGGAAACACAAGACTTGGGACGGAGATGCTATCTTGGTAGCCAATTCTAGTAAAGCTACATTGTACGATATAGACGGGAAGACGTACGCTCATCCCCGCCTCTTACTTGTCACATGCTGATGGTGTATGCGCACTTAAAAAGGCTCGGTATCGGAAAAGTAACATGGCCTCTAGAAGCAGGCAAGGCTCTCTCTGTGGCCGGCAAGGATATCGAGCTCGACCGGCCTTTGACAAGGTCCGAATACCTCTCTGGCCAGGCCTTTGGATCCACCTCGACGGCGTTTGATGCTCCACCTGTTTCCCTTACAAAACAGAGCACGAAACAGTTTATCCCCCTCAAGATCCCTAAACACGCGAATCATACTTCCAAACCATCTACACCCTTGCAGCCTGTCGATACGGTCTCCCTTAGTGACAAGATAGCCAAACACATAGGTGACAATGCACACTGGACGGCCAATTGGTAAGCCTTTTTCCTAGCTTTACTCGTCCTTTTTCTCAGTTCGTTTTTGTCAGGCGGAAACCTCAACAAAAGAAACATCAGACTTGGGATGGTGATGCCTACATCTCTTTAATTGACAGGAAACTCGTGATGATGTCAGAGGATGGTAAATTGTGCGTGAATTTTACGATATCCAAGCTATGCCATGCACTCATATCGCTTGAAGGATGGGATCCGTGCCGTGGAAAGGAGATATTCTCTGTTCTGGATACCGCACTATGATTGGTGACAAGCAAGTTGAGCTAGACAGCCAAGTTAAAGCTTCGCAGCTGCCTGATCTCATAGAGCCATCCGAGGCATCTTGTGGCAACAATTCCGTAATGGAGCATAACTCTCCCGCTCCTGTGATAGATACGTTCGTGGAGCAGGTCGCCAGATTCGTTACTCCGGCTTCCTTCTATGGTGCACCCATTAAAAGGAAACCGAAGGGGCCCCTGTATGTGTGCTGTTCTTCAGAAGGCTTTTTTCTGCTTCATGCAATTTGTTAGACATGACCCTGAAGCTGAAAACGCTGTTGTGATGAAAGCGCCAACCAAGGAGCATATAAAGAAATTTAACAAGAAGTGAGATTTTCAACTCAGCCATAGTACAGGTATTTGGCTCAATAATTGCAGGGATCTCACTGTAGTACCCGTCGTGATAGACCCTATTCTGTCGCGTCGAATGCGACCCCATCAATGTGAAGGTCATATTCTCTCGATTGATAATATCCGACTTGCATTTACCTTCCAACAGGTGTGAAATTTATGTATGAATCAGTCATGGGTCTTCGAAAGCATGAGGGTCAAGGCTGTATACTGGCTGATGAAATGTAAGTTTGTTTTCTGTTTCTTCTGTCGATGCCTCAACACTGGAGAAAGGGGCCTTGGAAAAACTCTTCAGGTCAGACTCTTTTCTCTCTGCTTACCCTTCCAATGTTCATGCAATACGTAACCAGACGATAGCCCTTATCTGGACTTTACTCAGTATTGCTCTTTTTATCACCGCCTTACCACTTCTTATAATTCATCATAGAGCAAAATCCATACTCCACATCAACGCCAGTAGTCCAAAAAGTCTTAATTGTGTGCCCGGTTTCCTTGGTGAATGTTAGTTTCACCCCTTTCCTCCTGGCATCATGTATACTGAATATGCCTAGAACTGGAAAGCCGAGTTTCACAAATGGCTAGGCAGGGATCGCGTCGGTGTGATAACATGCGACAAGGATAAGAAAACTGCTCTGATGTTCATGAACGCGTCCGTGTCATTTTGTGCATCGAGGATGACTTCGTCTGACGTGAACACCTCCAGGAAAAATCAGCAAGTCTTGGTTATTGGTTACGAGCGCCTTCGAACGGTTATGTACGTCTTGTGCTTGCATGCATTTCTTGTCACATTGCCTTATTGACAAGCTTCAGAGATGATTTGGCGTCAATGGTGTAAGCCCAAAAGCCAAGCAAGCTTGACCAGCATTCTGATCAACCTGATATTTCAAGACCTCCAATTGCTTTGATTGTCTGCGATGAAGGTCAGTGGAGCCACTTTATTTGGTATTCTAGATATGAATTACGCATATGAATGCCATAGGTCACAGACTCAAGTCATCAAATAACAAGACGTCGCAGATGTTTAAGTCTTTGAGAACCCCGAGGCGAATAATTTTATCTGGAACCCCGATTCAGAATGATCTCGGCGAGTTTCACGCGATGGTGTGTTCATCACATATATTCATGTCGCGGAATCTTCTTAAGCCTATTTTATTAGGCCGACTTTTGCAATCCTGGTTTGCTGGGTATGTCGCGTGTACGAAGCGCGATCACATAACTCATATGATTTAGACGAATATAAAACCTTCAAACGAGTATACGAAATTCCGATTCTCAAAAGCAGGACACCCGACGCATCTTCAAAAGATATCGAAAATGGTGAAGCTCGGACTACACAAGTCGGTTGCTTGATACATCCTTTATTTGTCAACATGGCTAAATGCATTTCATGTTCAGTTGCTCGCTGTGGCTAGAAGCTTCGTACTTCGTCGAGATGCCACCATTTTAAAGAACGTTTTGCCTCCCAAACGTGCGTTCCGTCTTTTGCCTTCCAAGTGGAGGCTGAGTCAATTCGAGAACAGACGAATACGTCATCTTTGTCACACCGACTGCTCTACAACTATCAATCTATTCAAAGATCCTAAACCCAGACAAATTAGATGATCTGGTCCAAAGCTCGACCGCCGAATCTCTCGCATTGATCAATGTCTTGACGAAGGTCAGCAATAGCCCCATCCTTCTCAAGGCTACTGCCGACAAGGCGAAAGCGGGCTCTGTCGATGCACTGCGCAGATCTGGCGTGGAAGAGGCCGTTCGCTTAATTCCAGAAAATGCGCAGATCGATGATATCACCTTAAGCGGTATGTCCCATTGCTTTAAACTACTTCGCTTTGACAAATTGTGCCTTAGGCAAACTCTGGGCTGTTGCAAAGTTGCTCTCAGTGATTCGTTCCGTATGCACCAATCGTTCATACAATGGATGTCCATTTGATGGGGCTTCATTGAGCAGGATACAGAAGAGAAATGTGTTTTGGTATCACATTACACTTCCACTTTGAATATTCTGGAAGCATTCTGTCGAACGAAAAAATACTCCTACTTCCGTTTAGATGGGTAATAATGACGACTCATGTTTATCATTCATTTGACCGACGCTTAATTCCCTGTTAGGCAAACTCCAGCTGCCAAACGCCAAGAATTCGTGAACACCTTCAACAAATCCTCGCGAGGTCAAAGTTGTGAGTGATATACGCGTATACATTGTATTCTCAGAGTAATTTTGGTCCACAGTTATTTTCCTCTTGAGCTCAAAAGCTGGTATGTATATACTGCATAACTCGCGACATTTCGAAGCATGCTAACAGCTATACAGGGGGGGTTGGGATAAACTTGATAGGTCAAGCGCCTCTTGTTCATTTGTTCCTTATCCTGAGACTTCAGTTGAACAGGGGCCTCTCGATTGTGTCTTATCGATTCTGATTGGAATCCAAGGTTGGGAGACTTAATTATCTTAATCCTTGGCACCAAGTGATTGTGTAACAGTCACGACCTTCAGTCAATGGCAAGATGTCATAGGTAAGTTCAGTTTTCGATTGTCGCCTACCGTTCTCACCGCACAATATAACAAAGGGATGGCCAAAAGCGGCCGGTGTATATCTATAGGTTTTTAACAGCAGGGGCAATCGACGGTAAGTCATTGTATATGTGCATCTAAAATAATGGCGGTTGATAGTATCTTCACAGAGAAAATATATCAACGACAAGTGACAAAGTTGGGCCTGAGTAGTTGTGAGTTTCATGGCTAATAGGGATAGTCAAAAGCCTGACTCGCGCTTGACGTGATTTAGCTCTGATGGAATCGGTATAAATTCCTTCTACCTTCGACTTCATTCTTCTTACACTCCTTCATCAAGGGTGCTACCAGTTCAAAAAGCGATTCTTTCACAAGGAAAGACGTATGTGGTTCTACACTCTTTTTGCAGGCCATCCACTGATGCCAAGAGTAGCTGAGAGATATTTTCAGGATTGACCCCAACACACTTTGCAACACACACGATCTTCTTGAATGCCCGTGTGAAGGTAATATCCTAGAAGATCTACCGATCCTAGAAGACAACCAAGACGATGAGATGGACATTGAGCAGGGCTTTGTCAAAGCCTGTGATGTCAAGCCTGAGTTCATTGACAAAATGGATCGAGCCGTAAGTTGAATAAATACATCTCGGACTCTTGCAATCCTGATGTATTGACCAGTATCTGCAAAAGAAGAAGGCTGGTTTGGCTACACTGGGCGAGTGGAAGCACATCAATTGTTTGAAACCATCCACGCGAGATGGCATTAAAGACGATGCCCTCCGGAAAATCATCAACTTCCACGACTCGCCCATAGAGACCACGCGGCAACCGAAGTCCCGACTCGACACACTGCTGTCCAAGATCGATCTTCACAATGTCGCTGCAATGGACAAGCACTTAACAACCCGAGATGTTCCTGGTGGAACAGTGGCATATATATTTCAAAAGAGCTCGATGTCGACGTCAAGCCCCGACGAGGATCAGGAAGGCGCCTCTGAAGATTCATACAGTGCAATTCGGACAAAGACGGAAACCTAGTAATTGTGTCATTGATGTACTGAATTGGTATCAAGTGGAAACTAAGCGGAGCCACAGCCGACATCATCCAAGGATAGAGAAGGTAGTGGCTACCCAAAGGCCCCAACAACAGTAAAAGACAGCGAGAGTACATGTCAATCATGAAATAAAACGTGAGCAAGGAAAGGAGGATGGAAAAACAACGATTGGGTATGAGATGAGAGTCTGGCGGAACCAGGCCAACACTACAAGTAGAGAACTATTTTCCTCCAAACCGCCACCATTGGAAAGGAAAGAAGGGAAGAGTGAAAAGTAATGGGTGAAATCAAAAAGAGAGGAAAAGTGAGATGGGCCCATGACTGCATAGAGTGCAAGCCTCTAGCTGCACAAGCACACAGTGTGAGAGGCCCAAATCGAGGAAAATTGTAGAGTTGCGATGTTTCAATTGGCTTCGTAGACTGCCTCGCCATCCAGGGCGGTGATCAAAACTTTGGTCGCCAAAATTTGATTGGCCGGGACTGTCATGATGTCCTGCGATAAAACCGTGTAATCGGCACGCTTTCCAATTTCCAAAGATCCAAGCGTCTTTTCGGTGAATGAAGCATACGCAGGATCGATTGTCATTCCTATCAAAAAATGTTGAGCTGAGGGGTGTCTCGATAAAGGCCTATCAGTTTACCTCGGAGAGCCTCGTGGCGGGAAATTCGCTGTTCAGGGAACCTGAATTAGATCAGTATGCGATTCAATACTCTTGAATGGTGGAAAGGATGTACCAGCCGCCGGGACCATGTGGAGACTTGCCATCGGGAGAAACACGTGTGACCGCAGCATAGAACCCAGAAAGAGGATTCATCGATTCAACGGGGAAATCCGAGCCCAGAGTGATCCTGGCGCCATTATCAATGAGAGAACGGAAAGCGTATAACAGTTTAACCCGTTCAAAGCCCTAATTAACACACAATGTCAGTCAAATTCGAATACATCACGAAGAAGAACTAACGAGGCGGTCTTGTGCATACCACATATCACTGATGCTGTAAATAATTTGGTCAGTAGCTTGCTCGGCATTGTTAGCCATTCGACGCACGCATGGGTGGGCTGGACACTGGCGATAACTACACGTACATACAGATTTAGGTCTCTGGTAATGGCTGTGAATTCGATTAAAGATCAAACATACCACCAAGCCTGCCGAGGCGCTTCATGTCCGCGACTGTCATGATTTGGGCATGCTCAAGTCGAGGCCTTAATGCGGTTACGTTGGCTCCTTTCAGCGAAGCTTCGAATGCATCCAAGACGATCCCATTGGCGCGGTCACCGATAGCATGAACATTCTGACAACTCAATCGTCAAATGTGTTTGCAATATCATGTCGTGATTGTGACCTACCACTTGCCAGCCGTCACGAAGAAACTTAGGAATATAATCGAAAAGAATTTCGGGATCAAGGCGCATGAAGCCATTGGTCGTAGGGTTGTCTTCGTACGGTTCATACAACTATAAAATTCTTCTTCAGCCGCAATGAGACATCCATATAAGAGAAAGTACAAACAGCCGCGCCACCTGTCCTTAGTGCGCCTGTTGAAGGGAGAAAGAAATGAGCATTAAATATGTCATCACTATTGAAGCATGGACTTTTTGTTACCATCCGCAAAAATCTTGACGCTCCTGGCGGTCAATCGCCCATCCCCCGCATCAATGAGCGGAGTGGTAGTATTCCCCCAATACTCCTTATTCTCGTCAAAGAAAGTCATGCCGTAGATTCGAAGCTGTCGTGAATGCTTAGGAACGGTTGAATGTAGTAACATTGGACTGACTGGTAATGTCCCGAATTTGGCTTGCCTAAGTATTGAAAAGTATCGAAAAGTATCGAAAGGTAGGTAAGCACAAGCCAGAGTAAGCACAAGCCAGAATCCATATATTTGGCGACATCACCGTTTAAAGAATGCCAATGAGGCTGGATCAAGGCCGGCGTCGTGAATTGATGTTAATCCAAGAGCATGTGCGTCTTTGACCGCCACATGAAATCGTCGAACCAAGTCTGTTTCTGTCAATTTAGGCTGCTTCAAGAGCTCCTGAGCATTGTCCAAAAGAACACCTAAAATTAAAAGCCCAGTCACATCAATACCCTCCAAATGTGAGATCCATCAGGGCACAAACCTGTGGGGTTCCCAGCCTCGTCACGAACAATGACACCACCGTCAACCTCGTTAGGAAATGGCATGCTCGATGTCATGGCTTTCGACGATGCCCATAGAGCGTGGCAATCTTTACTCTGCAACACGACAGGTCGCCCACGAACCACCGGATCTTCGTCTAAATGAGCCTATCAAAGATCGTATTAAGTAAAGATTCCATTGAAAAGCATTGAATTCATTACAGACGTCGGCCAGCCGGATGTCGGCCAGACTGTGTGATCCCAACCACCGCCGATGATGAATTTCGAAGTGTCATTGTGGATATCCGGATTGGACAAAATGAAGTCTCGCACGCGAGCCACAGTATCTGTTTCATAAATGAATATTTTCTCTGAAAGATTTGGTTAGCATCAGATTACCTTCAATTGTCTTGGTTCCCTCCAAAGGAAGTTCCTTAGAGGCGCCATACTCAAGAATATGTGCATGAGAGTCTAATCAACAAATAGTCAGAGATGTGGCGTTATGTTGTTGATTGTGAGAGGCATACCACTTAAGCCAGGAACAACAATACCTCCAGGTTTTATGAAGCGCACCTCTAAGGCCGGGCGACGCAAGATCAACTTCTTCAATGAAAGTTTGTTCCATCGTTCAGTGACGTGTTCTAAAGGCAAAAAATGATAAAAAAAGTGCCACGTCAGAACAGAAACGGGGGGAGCGATGTTGACAAGGTGCACAAACCGAGAGAGCCACGATCAGCGATGTATGCCCCTTCTACAACAATACACTGCGTCTGGGAGTTCTCCGCATCCACAGTGTAGACACCAAGAGGTTCTGTTGAGCATAGCGCGTATGAATTTGAAACGGTTTTGATAGAACCAGGGTCGATAAAGATGGCTGCAGACAGAAGGAGCACGACAGCGGTGACCACCAACTGTGATGGAAATTTGGAGGGCGCTGTGGCTTTGTGAGAAAGCCCACCACCATTGGCAACTTTCTGAACAGGTGTCGACATTCAAGAAACACTGAAAATGATGGCCTGTGAGGCAAGTATAAAACCAAGAGTTGGGGATCCCAACGTTCTCGACCACAGCCATTCGCCTTTTAAGTATGTAAAACCGAGATTATGGTTTGTATATTATTTCACAAAGGCGATGCTGTGATCCAAAAGATTATCCCACATTTAGCGCCCATCCATGCAACCCGTGAACCAAGCTTGAATCCTCTCTCTTTCGAAGGATTCCATATTAGTAACGTGACGTGACTGTCCTGATCAGGAGATGTCATATGACAAATTGATCATTCCACGTATCCGTGACGTTTGCCACGACCCACAGACGACCTTCAACATTCTCGTCGTCGCCCGCCATGCCTCTCAATGATGTCCTGCGGCATGGCACGCATGCACTTGCTGTATCCCTCAATTCTCATCGTTTCCTTCTCTATATCGCTGTCTCTCTTTTTGTTGTCTCTCTCACAATTGCCAACGCGTTGCGTAATTACAGCAACTTCTACTCTGTAGCGATCTCTCTCTCCAAAAGTAATCGAAGTGTTTTAGTATGTTGTAATTCCCTTCCTTTGCTTCACGCTTACGATATTGACGCTACCCAGGCGCTGGCTAATTTTGGCCTTTTGGTTAGTTTGCTATGTGGTCATATCGTTCAACGACTGTTCTTTGGTACACTGCGAGCTAATGAAATTGAGGTGCGTTCTTTGCACATTTTTATTCAAGTTTGATTTTAAAAATTCTCCGGAAAGCGTTTGTATGACCGACTGTGGTTCTTCATCACCGAATCTCTATTAGCTTTCACCATCTTCCGCGACGAATTCGACATTCCCTTCGCCATGATGTTCGGATTCTTGCTCTTTGTCAAGTCATTTCACTGGCTTGCGGGCGATCGAATTGAATGGGTACGCGTCTCATACTCAATAATATTCATCTGTCTCACCGTATTGCGATACAGATGGATCAACGACCATATCCAGGACCTTCTCCCTTGTTTCACCTCCGAATGACTGTCCTCTTCCTCATCCTGTGGATGACCGATTTCTTCATGTTTCTCATCGCCATCGAAAACACCCTTGCCAATGGTGTAGGGGGGATGGTCCTATTCGCAAGCGAGGTAAGTCAGCTCGGGTGATTGTTAATTGTCCGCATACTCAATGAAAGGATTCAGTACGGAATTCTGATGGCGAGTGTCCTGAATACGATATCAAAATACTTGCTCTCTGCCTATGAGCTGAGACGAGCTGGCCGCCGCGGGGGAGAGAATGCACCTCCCTGGGAAAATAAAAGCATGTGGACTTTCTACATCGAGCTGGCTACAGGTATGGGATCCGTTCTCATTGACGCTGGCCTGAATTAAGTGCCTTGTGTCAGATTTCTTGAAGCTAACGACTTATCTGGTCTTCTTCATGATCATTATCACGTTCTATGGCTTACCTCTGAACATCGTTCGAGATGTCTATATAACTGCTCGCTCGTTTATCACGCGACTTCGCGCCCTTCATCGGTATCAAACGGCGACCCGTAATATGGATCAAAGATATCCGAATGCAACTGTAGAAGAACTCACCGCAATGACCGATCACACATGTATCATTTGCCGGGAAGAAATGATATTCCACGAGCCTCGACAAGGGGATAATCAAGCGCCTGCAGCTTCTGATGGTCCAAACACAACACCAAAAAAATTGCCATGTGGCCACATATTCCACTTCCACTGCCTTCGTTCTTGGCTCGAGCGTCAACAGAGCTGCCCCACGTGGTGCGTAATTGACGCTGATCTGTTTTCTTTCTCGCTAAGTGGAATAAAACAGTCGTCGAACCGTTCTTGACAACCCTCAGGACCAAGCGGGTGCTGCGACAGTTGCCGCAGGTGCGCCTGGAGAACGACGACAGAACAACCCTGTACCCGAACCTGCGCAGAATCAGAATCGCGTCAACCCCTTGGGCAACCCTTTGGGACTAGTTGGGCGTCTATTTGGCCCTCCAGCACAAGCCCCATTAGCGCCGGGTCACCTCTTAGCCGGGCAGGTTCCACAGAATCAGAACAATCCTGTACAGGATCCTGGAAACCCGGCTGGGCTTCCTCAAGGGGTTGTGATCCAATACCATATTCAGTACCAGCCACCTCAAAATCAACATCAAAACCCACCTCAACAACCTTTACAACAACCACCACAATTTCCAGGCTTCCAAAGGCCTGGAGGTGCATGGCAGCCGTGGCCACACGATGATGCTGCCTATGAGCCTAATAACACAGTCACAAGCAATGATACACGGGCAGGTTCTTCAACTCCTGTTCCAACACCGACAACGCGTGCCAACGAAGAACCAACTACTGCTCGGGAAGCGGCAACATTAGCCGCCTTTCGCCGTCTCAACGGTAGTGGTAACAACAACGGAGCATCAACCTCTTCTTCTACTCCGCAGTCGGCTGTTTCTCAAGCTGTTTCGGTTGATACTCCATCTAGTTCCAGTCAGTTGCCGACCACAGGTGTAACCTCCAGTCAGCCACAGTCAGCTAGTTCGCAAAACGTCCCTTCACTAATCCCTCTATATGACTATTCCGAGATCAATTCTACAGCTGTGAATAGCGCATCCCGGCTTTCCTCAGAGTCACTTGCTCGCGCCGGACATTCTGGGAATTTACGCTCCGCTGCTCGCGGTGCACCTCGTTCTCACAATGCCCACCGAAACGCCACCTCCTTACTCCCACCTACTCTCACTGAAGAACAATTGGCTGTAATGGACAGATTGACTCGCGAAGCTATAGACGAGCGCTTACGTGTATTGGAGGGTGTTTCTAGCGCCGTGTATCGTTGTATCGACGACCTTATGAGGATGAGAAGCGCCCTTCCCTCGCCTAATCCGACTACTGTTCAACATAACTCCTCTGCACCACACGTCAATCCGGAGGCATCTGCAAGTGGAGACACTCAATCAACTCCACTCCCCGCCAAGGAACACCTCCGGGAGGCCTCACCCGCTTCCTCTGGCGAATGGGTTACTCCGCAAGCAAACGATTCAACCAATACTTCTGGCCCGGGGGAAAGTTCCGAGTTGCTGCCCGTTAGCCCGTAGATTTTGACATGTGTACCACAGAACTTAAAACCCTTGTATCGATTTATGGAATAAGCCCATACGTTGTACTGTACTTGAGTTACTTTTGCGCCAAGAGAGCTTCTGCCCTGTTCTTCACGACATTGGTATCGACTGTGGAACGGTCTACCTTTTGGTAAAATGATTTGAAGATTTGTCCGAGAGATTTCTGGGATCGAGCAGCTGCCGGTAACGACTCAATTATCTCGCAGAGGGCCATATCTATATATGCTTCGGGAAGCAATGCCGGTAAAAATTGCTCGAGAATTTTTGCTTCTTGGAGCTCCTTGTCTGCGAGATCCTGCCTCGAGGCTTGAGTAAATTTAGCAGCGGCCTCATTCTGAAATTTTCGACGTTAGAACAAAAGACGGCAGGATAAAAAGATGTCTGTCCACTTACGCGTCGAATCACACCCTTGCGCAGAATGTTTGCCTTGTGGAAAAAGAAGAGGAGTTCGTCATAGGGAATGTCCAGGGTTGGGTGAATGGACATACTATTGTTGCTGACGAAATTTTGCCATTTGCCGCTTTGTCTGCGGCGTAGACTTCAGACAGTGCGGCCTATGTAGAGCGCATGCCTCAGCCTCAACACATATAGAATACTCAGTTGTACTGACCCGCAAGGTTGTTGACATAACGGTGTCTTTCGCCTGCATTGCCCAAGTTGAGTATGAACGCGTAAGAGGCATTTATCTAACCTTCATCGCAGCTTTGATACCGTCCATTAGACGAGGGCGAAGCTCTGCTTAGAGAAGCGCGGGGTCAGAAGTTGCATAAAATATTATGCTGTACCGGCTACATGCCTGCCATGTCATTCGTAGAATAAAACTGCCACCTCTCAGCACTCGTCATATACCGCGAGGCACCACGTAATACAGAAGGAAGCATAGCAGCACGGAGCATGACTTGAACGCAATGTTGAAAGGGTTGCTGGTTGCTGGTCGGACCGAGGGCGCCATCTTGTTAATTCCGGATTCCGCTCCGAGTCCCGACAGATTCATTGCCCATCGATCATCCTTTGGCCATCTTCAAGTTCCAGCCTGGAATCAGTGAGAGTCTTGGACAATCGCACCCAGGTTTTCTGGCAGTAAAGCTTTACCTACATAGCGTGCGTGTGTATGATTGATTATATGCCACTACAGAGACCTTAGGTATGATTGTTGTCCAGAAGATGCCAGAGTTCCCTCATTCCGGTACCTACCTCAAATCGATTCGAGAATCCTCGCGTTCTTTACGGCAAAAGACTGGAATTTCCGTAGGTCCGCTTTCCAATCGTGAACGGATTTAGAGGACCAAACTAGTTTGAATCCTCATCGTGAATCCGCCCTATTTCGTAGATCTCTCCTTGCTCTCCAGCCGTCTTTATCGCGCATTATGCTCATGGCGCTTTTTTCATTTGTAGATAACACCGGAAGCTATAAACAGGCTCTTACTAGCGCCAGCTTTTACGACAACTTTCAAGCGAGTCTCAAAAGCTCATGGTTTAGCTCTCCCACTAAATTTTTCATCACCTCTGGATGAACTCAATCTCCTATCGATCCTCTCTCTCCTTAATTTTGCATCGGGATACCGTGTGCAATTACACTCTGAAGTTAGCCGCGGTGCCTGGGATACCATCCGAGCCTTTGCGTTCTCTCTATATCTGTCCTCATCTATCGATGGTGGCGACCTTCTTTCGGCGAATGGGATTGCCACTATCGATGCAACCAAAGTGGCAGAACTAATGGGCGTCAATGTCTATGTCGAACGTCCTCATGACACGATCCCCGGTTTGACCGTAGGGCACTTGGGTGGACCTATGTTTGAAGTTGTGAATCTCGTAACTGGCGTTCTAAACGAAACGGGGGAAGTTCTGGGCAATATGGGCTACCCAAACCTTGGCGCCTTTGTGGCAGAAGCGCTGAAGGAGGGTGCGAAAGCACCGCCCAGTCCGGACGGAGCTCAAGAACTGGACGTCGTATTGGAAAGGGTAAGACTTTTTCATTTTTTCATTCAAGCCCAGCCTGAGATTACGTAGCTTGTTCGTGCCATCCCTGGCTTTCGGGATATGGCGGACGTGGATGACCAGCGTGAGTTATTCTTTTGATCTTTCAAATACATTTGCCAATGATATCTTGAACAGCCATATATTGTTTCAAGAAAGCTCTTTTCTTGATACACGCGATTGTGGTTCGATTCGGCTCCATTTCTCCTCCACCTTTCCCCATCCCGAATACGGCTTGTAGCCCAGTCTTCACAGATAATGTACTACCATCGATGCTCGTACATCTTGGTGTCATCGATCTTTCTAGCTCGCCTGTTTTATCATCATTTTTCCCTGGAGCAGAGTCCGCAGAGAACTTGAAACCTCTGCTTGCGGCCTATACCGGACCAGAGTCTTCCCCTCAAGTCGTGCTGCAGGAAGGACCCATTCTGAATGTGGATCAAGCCTATGTTCTTCGCGCTGCAGCAATCGACGCATGTGAATTAATTGTCGAGGCTGCGCACACACTCGGACCTCTACCTAACGACGGCTCATTAAACTGGTTGAAAGAGTTAAGTCTACTGGATCTGGATATGTGGATATGGGCTGTTGCCAAAGATCGGCCAGATTACAGGCAGCTTGAACGGTTTGCCCTCAAGGATACGATATTTTTCTGAGTCGCGCGACAGGTGTGTACATCATATAATTTTTTGAACGGCGTATGGATTTGACTGAAAGCAGGTTGGTCACCATTACCTATCACCTATATTAATTAATGAGTAGCTTGCGGATTCTTCAACATGACAACGGAACCACTTTGGTCTAGTGTGATGGATGTGTTGATTGTGGCAAAGTCGTCATGCAATTCACCCTGTACTTTTTGAACTTTCCCTAAAGAAATTCTATTCGATGTAGTCAAGGCAAAGCTTGACTATATCAAGAATAAATTGGTTGTTGTTGCAGACTACGACTGCAACACGGCTACGTCAGAATGTCAGGTAACCCGCAGCTCGGAGTAATATGTTCTCCTGACGAGTTTGGATGGAGAACTATGAAAGTTGATCATGGGTGATGGACACGCGTCGCGGCCCGCTCACCATCACCATCTTGTAAATCCTGGTTGTTGCTTATTCCAGTCTTTCTTTACAAGACTGGCTTCCGTGTCGTCTGGGGAACTCCAATCGAGAGAGAACAGCGCTCAGTCAACCGGGCGAGTATTAAAGAGCAGGATATCGATCGAAATAGATTGATTTGTATTATTAGAGGTCTCAGAAACTTACTCCACCAGCAACTGAATTTCGACTCCCGGATGGCGCATCTTCTTTCTCCCGACACGGAGACTTTCTCGACTCCTCCAACGACGCCCGGCCCTAATATGCAGGAAATCAAACCATCGCTCTCGAGACGTAGTAGCAGGCCGACTTCAATACGCATCAACTCCGCTGTATATAAACCTGACATCGTCCTCGAAGATTCGTCTCCCAATGCACCCAGGAAACCAAACGGCACACTTCCCGCCTCTTCCGACACACAAGACCTCGTTACGACACCGCGATCTTCGATGCTTCCCTCCCCACCATTTCTGCCTCCACAGCCTCGACCAGTTCAACAATATGCCAAACCCTCAGACTCCCCATGCTTTATCCATTCCAACCTCGACAAGGGCGCTTCTCTCACGGAATGGCTGCGAACCAAGCAGCACGCCCTCGCAACCAATGGAGACGTTGGCGTCGCACGGTCCTTGCAGTCTCCAGTTGGGCCTTTATCTGTGACAGCACCATCCGTGCATGCTGCAACCTTTGAAAGTGACGATGAAGAATGTTTTGGAGAAAGCTTGACTAGACAGCTTGCTGAGACGGCTGTCGGTGTCCGCGAAATGAGCAAGCAGCTCGGTCAGTGCGCGAAGCCATTGCCAAAGGGACAGTCCCTCATTTCAACCTCCGATTCCATCAGGTCGTGCTAGAGTCCATTCTGACATACAGACCGTCCTCATCGTCACGAAGGCCCGTGATAACAGGCTTATCAAGCTCACAAGAGAGCTCGCGCTCTATCTTATGCTGAAGCCTCGGAAAGGCCAAAAACGCGGATTAGTTGTGTATGTTCAATTCTCATTGCAAATCGCTCCCTGCTAACGGTCTGAATAGATATGTTGATAATCAACTGCGTCATTCGAGACGTTTCGACGCTGAAAGCATTCGGTTGGAGCATCCCGAACTGTTTGTTCCTTTCCCTCGTCGTCGAACATCGAGCAGTACATCGGTCTCCTCTTTAGCATCTACCCCTACCTCCAAAGATGATGTCAATGGCTGGGATGAAGGTCAGCTTCGATACTGGACAAGTAACATGTGCAGCCAAACCCCTCATCTATTTGATTTTGTCGTTACGGTGAGCAGTTGCGCTCCGATTTTATCCCTTGCAATGCATTAAACTTTACCTTAGCTCGGTGGAGATGGCACAGTTCTGTTCACGTCATGGCTATTCCAGCGAATTGTACCCCCAGTCCTACCTTTCGCCTTAGGTTCTTTGGGCTTCCTTACAAACTTTGATTTTGTCGACCACCAGGCAGTCATGGACTCTGTGCTCGACTCCGGCATCCGTGTCAACTTGAGAATGCGATTCACATGCACTGTCTATCGGTCCGTGTCTCATGAAGAGGGCAAGAGGCGCAAAGCTGTCAAGAAAGGAGAGACCGGCGAGATAATGATGAAGAATGTCGAAAAGGGGGGCTGGGAAGCCTTGGAAGGTGGTTGGTCTGGAGGATATTCTATGGGTGACGGCAAAAATCATGGCAAGGACAGAGAAATCAAATGCTTTACAACGCGACCAGTGGAAGTATTCGAGGTACTAAACGACTTGGTAGTCGACCGTGGGCCGAGTCCCTATGTCAGCCAGTTGGAGCTTTTTGGTGCGTGTGCATATGGCAAGTATCCATGCCTTATTCATCTGGCTTTGCTGTTAGGTGACGAGCATCATATGACAACTGTTCAAGCGGATGGGCTCACAGTCTCAACGCCTACGGGATCGACTGCGTACTCAGTATGTATTTACTTTACGTGTTTCGTCTTGATTGACCCATATATTGCAGCTATCTGCTGGTGGTTCCCTCGTTCATCCAGAAATTCCCGCTCTTCTCATCACCCCGATCTGCCCTCACACCCTGTCGTTCCGGCCCATGCTGCTACCGGACAGCATGGAACTTCGTATTTGCGTCCCATACAACTCGCGTAGCACAGCTTGGGCGTCTTTCGATGGCCGTGGTCGCATTGAGCTCAAACGTTCGTATAGTGTGTTCAAAATTGCCGTAAACCAGCGCTGATTTGATCTGTAGAGGGCGATCACATCAAGGTCACGGCGTCAAAATATCCATTCCCCACTGTCTGCGCAGATAAACAGTCGACGGACTGGTTCCACTCTATTTCACGGACTCTCAAATGGAACGAACGAGAACGACAGAAATCGTTCGTTGTCGTCGAAGAGGAGTCTCCAGTTAAGCCCAAGAAACGGGGTCGCGCCACTGCCACTCCCGAACACAAGCAGGTCCAGCCGCCGGCGCCCGTCGAAGAATCTACCGAAGAATTAGAAGAAGAAGACGAAGTTTCTGACGAAGAGGAGGAGGAGGACACCTTCGACATCGACGACTCCTCCCCTGAAGCCGCGACGACCTCCACGTCGCTCAACGGTGTGTCAGAACGGGAAGATAAACTCAATCAGCAAAAACCGGCCGATGGTACTCTGGAAAATGCACTGCTCAAAGCTGTCACTGCCTCGGCTCTGAGGAAGGATCGCGGACGCAAATCGAAGTCGCGGTCACTATCTCGTTCAGGACTTAGGTCTGGTGTGGACTCCCCAAATCGATTTGCCTGCACAGAGCCTCACCTTCCACCTCGCACTTCGAGGCATGTCGATTTTGACTTGGAACCATCCGATAATGAGAAAGAGATTCGTCGAGAGCATCGGGGGGTAAGAGACGATATACTTTCTCCCCGGCCTTTGAGTGGGAGAAGCCGCATTCCTAAAGGGCGAGACGGTGAAGCCGAGAATGTGGAAACACCAACTACGTCAACAATGTCACAGGGACGTTTGCGGCTCTCGTCTCGTAGCAGGTCTGCTGATCATCATGGCCGTCGTGCCTTTGCTGTCTGGGGACATGATGAAAGTGACAGCAACGCAAGCGACAGTAGTGCCGGAGACTCATCATTTAATTCATAATTCATAATTACATGTACATATGTATGAGGAAAGAAACGGAAAGACTCAGCAGGCCATATAGAAGCCTATTTGCGACGCTGTACTACTGTAGTGGATGTATGTTTCAAGAATCGTTATCACAACCACAAAAAGATGGGTGAAGTTTCAAAGTTCTCCGAGTCTCCGAAGTCAACATTTTGACATGAGACTGCGCCATGGACCAGGACTCTTTTGGAGTGCACGCCGCACAGAGGCAGGAGTACGGCTGGACGCGGTCACGTGGACACGATCAGAAATGGTTTCGCAAACTTATGACGCATTCCAGCCATTGTCAAGTTTCAACTTCCATTATCCAAGTGTAACGTGAGCGCTGTAGCCGAGCCATACATATTTTTTTGTTGTGATTAGGGGCGCCATGTCATCCAGAAAACAGGAACCCCAAGGACTCTCCTCCGCTCGCATCAACCGACTTCTTCGACCATTGCGCAGCCGATGCACATCACTGGCGTCGTACTCGTTAACGCAAGCACGGTATGTAGCTATTTCTGGCACCTACTCCTCTCGAGCTGGGTCATCAAGCATAAATGCACAATCCACCTCGTCACCTTTGCACATTCTTCCGCCGCCTGGCAACCTTGGATTTCGGCGACAGCTGAACAGCGATGAAGTAGAAATGAGCAAAAGAATCTACGCAGTGCGAGATTGTTTTCAAGACATTGTAATCAATACTAGGAGACATGCTGTTAAAGGAGGGGCCTGTCGTATCAGAAGTCTTGGTGCACTCTGTGCCATGGTCATCGGAGACAACATGGAGGATCAAGGGAGCAAGGATGATAATGACGAAGAAGATGGTGAAGACGGCGGCGATGATGGTGATGCATTCAACCTTATGGATGACCTCTACGACGCCATCCCTACGGAGTATCGCAGGTGACTACTTCAATTTTCTTTCCTTACCTTGCGCGGCATTGATAGACCCTTCATTGTATAGGTGTACCCTGATGACCCACGCGTTGAACCTCATCCTTACTCAATGTGGTGACAACGCGACTTTGTTAACAAGGCTTCTCGACGTTACTCTGGATCACAACCTCGACCACGAATCAGCCTCACTCCTTCGCTCTCTCTTTTCCCTCGCAGCCTCACCGTCAAAGACAAAAGCGCCACTGATTTGCCATCCAATGCATGCAAACTTCTTCCTCGATCTACATACCCGCTGGGCGACCAGTGGTTCACCAGATGGCACCTTTTCTCGGATATTTATCGAGGCTTTAGAAGCATCGCGGAGTGTTGGAACATGCGCCAGTAAAGCGGTCCATAACGTTGCGCGAGTGATGTACAGTCGCGACTTCCCATCCTATCTTCAGTTGATCAGAATGTGCTCCGTTCTCGGCGTGGAGTTGCGGGAGGGTTCATTTGCGTCTGAGTCTGAGGCTGATATCCCCCTCTTTCCTTGCATATCACTTTGGCTCAAACATATACTAGCACGCCTTCCATCGTCCACGAAGGGGTCGGATAAAACACTTCAAACCTTGGTTGCACACTCTGACGATATTTGCGAGACGTTGGTCTGTGTGCTGCAATTAATCCAAAGCATCACAACGCCAGAAATTCCAGAGGGTGACGAAGCAGACATCCATACTGTCGTTCTCTGTCTTGCAACGCAGTGGTTAGCTTTGCGGGGAACATCGTCACCAATTCTCATCGAACAACTCTCGATGATCATGCCCCGCGCGTCTACCTTTACACCTCTTGTCTCAAAAGCCTTCGTAGCTTCCGACGGGGGTCTAGATGCATTCCGCACCATAATAAAGGATCTGTCGACAACATTGTGCTTGCCCAGTCTTTTGCATCTCAATGCGTCACTGCTTGCATGTACCCTCCGTTATATCGAGCATCCTTCATGTGAGCGAGAACTGGCGTCCAGAAGCACAGTCTCAGAAGTATGCAACTACCGACACCAGCTCATCAAGCTGGCAGGAGAGGCTGAAGATCGTTTTGTAAGACCACCAAAAACCACGATTCCGCAAAGTGAAAAGTCGTGTGCTCTCGCCACGCCTGTGCGCCAGGAAATGTTCAAGGATATATCAGAATGGGAGCCTAGGTCTCTTATACGGCGACGAAAATCAGAGGATTGCAGATCAGCCAGAAAAAGGAGGAAGAATGTCGAGGGACGGTATTCCATTCTGACACAGTGCGAAAAGGGGTTACCATTACGGATCTTAGCAGGACTCGACCACGGTCAAACCAGACTGTCCTTTTCGACCCTTCTTTCAAGGGCAGCTTCGCAGCGGGCTATACTTCACCCAACAAAGGTCTTACCACGCGCTCGTTCACGTTCAGAAGCACCAGATGAGGACATAGAGGGAAGCGGAGACGAACTATTGCACAGCTCCTTTTCAGACGATGCGCTAGATCTCTTTGGTTGGACTAGTTCGCCTGGAAAAAGTTGTAGGCAATTGGGCATGTAGTCTACCAAAAATGATGTCATAGAGCGGGACGGAAGTTCGGGCCGTGACCATGCAATTCAAGCCTGCTTCTTGCCACGACTAAACTACAGCATGTCCAAGACAAAAGACGCAAAACCACTCACACTTGCCGACACTCTACGTGATTTGGCACGCCTCAGAGCTTCCGACTTTGACCCTGCTTCCCTTCTACCCCACAATACACAATCAGTTCCCTCATCAGGCAGCACCGTTGACCGTTCTGTCGAGGAATCGTACAAATTCACTCGAGAAGCCCGAGCTGCTCTCAAAATACACAATCGGAATGATGTATCGACTCAAGGTGCTCGGGTAGAGGACGTTAGGACTAAATTGGACGAGCTAGCAGCAGGCTTGGACTCGGGGACAAGTTGTGAGTCCATCTAACCATCTATTCGACAGAAAGAGCCTTTACCGTCCCGAAGAGATGCCAGGTCTCGTTAGCATGTGGTTAATACGTATGCCTTTGCAACCGGAAATTCTAACATCTTTGCCCATCCGGACACCATTTGCGCTTCATGCCATCGAAAAGGTACATTCGGAGCAAGACCCCGAAAGGTTCATCCGGTTCTACTTGCGACACGCCAAGACAAGTAAGCCTTTTGTTGTGGTTGAAGTTGACTCTGGAGTGTCCAGTGGTTGAAATACTGGACCACTTCGCTTCGCTCATCAATCAACTCGACATTGCAACCCTACCAAGCCTCAAGCATTGGTGACTGTGAATCATGGGGATCAATCTAGGTCATCATGAAGTCGACGCTCGGAAGCTCGTTCGATCGCTCATGAATGAACTTCGATCCTCTGTAACTGCGGTCACTGCTCAAATCATCCGATAGTTGATGGCTTAATCTCGGGCGAGGGATGTATGCCAACGACCTTCTATCCTGACAAAGTACAAGAGTTCATTCAAGTAATGAAAGCTCTCGAATATGAAACCATCAAGAGCCATCAGCATCAGAAGACTTGGCTGCCCCGAAACTGTCCCAAGTGTCCCGAATTTCATGCCCAGTTTTGGGTTGGGTTACCCAGCGCCCATACTCAACGCACTTAATCGCTCCCCAATCCGGTTCCCTTGCTTTGTTACTGCCGCCCCTTCTGTCAGCCACAGCCATCAAGTTCAGATTCGTTGGTGACCCTTTAGTACCTGACCCTTCTCCTGCGAGTAGAAAAACTCTTTCGTGACGAGACTCAATCTACAGCTCCCCGCCATGGAGAAAGAGCCGTCCAAGCATCTTCGCGGTTCCGTCGAGTCCGAAAAGTCTCCAGATGCTGAACGCAGCTTCTTTGATAACCCAAGAGTTCAGGACCGTACCCTCTTGGAAAATAAGATATGGTGGAAGCTGGACTTGTGTATACTACCAGTCGTGACTATGTTCTACTTCTTATCGTGGTTGGCGAGTCCTCCCAGTTATGACTCAGATGTTTCGTCTAATCCACCGTTGACTAGGATAGAACAAATTTGGGCAACGCGAGAGTCGCAGGTCTTCAGAAAGAACTTGAAATGACAAACTCTCAGGTACTCTAGCCATCTTGATTTCAATTCCTTCCTAACACAGCTACCATCAGTATAGCATTTCTCTGACTGTCACGTTCATGTGAATGGACCCGCGTTTCCTCCACTAAAAATTTTCCTGACTCTATTTTTCGAAGCCCATACATTCTTTCCGAGGTCCCCTCGAACCTTCTACTGAAAGAAAGTTTCATTCTATCATGATCGAATCAAGAATAACATCGGTAAAAACAACAGATCGTAGGACCAAACTTACTATTACCTACTTTGCTCACCTTGTGGGGTGTTGTAACAACATGCCAAGGTCCGTCATTGGTCGCTATTTTTCTCCAGCCACTCACGGGAAGGGTTTAGGGGCCGTGAAAACTTATGGGGGGCTGCTTGCTTGTCGATTTTTCCTTGGGCTACTAGAAGGTTGGTGTCTTAATTGCCATTTAGAGCCCTCAAACAACTGCTCTCCAGGGGGTGTACTGCCAGGTCTCGTGCTATATTTATCGTTCTTCTACCCACGAGAGAAGCTTCAAGCCAGGTAAAGCGTCTGTTCCCCGTTGCGTTCGTCGCTTATATTGTTGCCTAGGATCTCTGTTTTCTTTTCTTCATCTTCTTTGGCTGGTGCTTTCAGTGGTCTCCTTGCAACCGTAATCATGAACCTCAACGGGAAGGGCGGGCATCCGGCATGGGCCTGGATCTTCATCATCGAGGGAACATTTACAGTTGGATTTGGCCTTGCGTCGTTCTTCCTCCTACCACGTTCCCCTGCAAACGCTAGGTTCCTGAGTCCTGCGGAGAAGGAATATGTTACATCGGCCTTACGAGAGGGTGGTGCTATCGGGAAGGACGAAGACGCTGACAGTTTTAGTTGGTCGGAAGTTCGCAAGGCTTTCTTTTTGCCGCAGGTCTGGCTTTTGTCAGTTGTCTATTTCCTGAACGGTACGCCTGTCTTCAGTTCTCGTGTTGATCTTAATGAATACAAACTCGACCCAGGAACCATCGTCTTTTCGTTGGGATAGTGAGTCAAAAAAAAAGCCTCTGGCAGCCATTGATTGTCCCACTAGCTTCGTCCCAACGATCGTACGAGGACTCGGATATACCCCGACTCGTACACAGCTGATGACGGTCGGTCCCAACGCGGCCGCGTTCATCTGTGTGTTCCTCCATTTCTTTCTGGATTGCATGTTCAATTGGCCCTTTGTTGCTAGTGACGAATGCTGCGTCGTTGTTTGCTGATAGATATCGTTGCCGTGGCGCAGTCCTAATATTTTCCACATTCTGCTGTGTCATCGGCTTTGCGATGTTTTTAGGTGGGGTTATCTCTTGACACTGTGAATTATTTATGTTGAGCCCCATCATCCAGCATCCCACGAAAAAGCCGTGTTATATGGAAGTCTATTCTTGACTGTTGGCGGGATCAACTGTGCATCCCCGGCGCTTGCTGCATGGACTGCCAATAACATTTCACCGCATGTACGACGAGCAACCGCAATCGCCTTACTCTCAGGCGTGACAAACGCAGGAGGGATACTATCTACTTGGCTTTTGGGCACTCTTTCCTCTGGCCCTCGGTATACATCAGGGACGATAACGCTACTGGTGTTCTCCACCGTCATGGGTTACTTCGCTGCAGCCACGCTGTGGTACTTTTGGAACGAAAACAGAAAGAAGGAAACTATCCGTACAAACCACGTACTTGAGGAAGAGGTAGAAGGTTTAGGTGACCGTAGCGCTTGGTATGTGTACATCTTGTGATGCGAGCTGCGTTCAAAACACATGTTTCTCCTTCACGACATTTTATAGGCTATGTAATTGTTACATATGTTTATATTCCTTTATGCAGGCAATTCTATGTTTCACAGTTCAAACCACGTATGCTCTGAATTTTAGGAAAATCTCAGAGTTGTGATTTACCGTCATATCCGAGTCCACACTCTGAGTTCTTGTCCTAACCCCTACTATTGGGGACATCAGATGCATTTCGGTTCTACGATAGGTACTTACGCTGGATAACAAGTTTTCTCATCACCTACGTATCCACCTACATATATCTGAGACCACGAAGGTGTTGTATACAACGGATTGCTGATGAAGTTGTGCACTTGCCAGATTCCTGATGGCTGGGACTGTTGAATAAGTCGAAGTGTAGCTTTTGCCTACCGTCTCCCACCGTACTGAGCTCCATACTTACAATGACCTGGATCCCGGCGAGGTAGCCCTATACGATAGGTGAGAGCTACACATTTCGATTTCTCCAACTATACGAGAATCCGGCAAGTGCCGTTGCAGACTCCCCAACTTTGACCACAGCTATTTGACAACTATATGTATTATATTTTTCCGAGGTTTGAATCAGTTTAAGTTAAAATTCGTGCAATTTGATGGTCAACGCCAGTGAGATAAGTATAGGAAAAGGATGGAGGCTATCATAAAGATACGGCGGCACGATATGTGCAAGCATGTGGCGTACGATTGGACCGAGTTTTCGTTTTGTTTTTCTCGCACAGGAGCCCAGTAACATGTACCTCACGGAATCCGCGATCAGGGGCGAAGACGCCGAAGTCTTGTAGGCCAGAACTTGTATCGAGAAAGATGGAACTCGGGAATTGGATGAGCGCGCGTTGTGAGCAGGATGGTCAGCAGTGCGGGTGAGGGCGGGTAGGGGATGAATTGCTATTTGTGTGAGCCTTGACATATGAAACAATGGGGCGAGGAGGTAAGTTACTAGCGTAAATATTAATCCCGCGCCACATGTTTGAAAGATAAGCCGCTCGTTGTTGTTGCCTTCTGTCCTTCATTGTGGTGGTGGACGATGTTGCCTGTATTCGTGACAGCCTCTGAGCCTCCCGTTTTTGTCACACGAGCGGTTTCGCCTGCCATAGTCCTGCTTTTTACTCTTTTCTCTTACTCATTCGTCCTCCAGTCCCAACTTTGCCTTCGGCAAATACTTGACCATACATTCCCAAATTCCTATTACCCCTAGATTGCTCCACTGGCGTTCCCGTCCTCAGAGGAGCCAGAGCCGGAATTGTCAGTCCCTGAAACCCCCTGAGCGTGTCTCGGCTCCCCAGACACCTGCTGTATGATTCCCTGCTCATCTCACCAGGGGGAAGTATGCAATTTTATTTGATGTTACTAGCTCATTGATTGCCTCACTAGCTCTAACCCAACGCTTCAACGAAGTTGAACGATGGCAGCAAGTCTTCCTGAGGTGTCATCAAAGGGATCAATTATCAATTTCCAAAAGAGGATGTAATCACACACGAGAATGGAATTCGATGCTTGTTAGGAAGATCTAATTCGACATGAAACCATGAAACCAGATCCTCTATATAAATTAACTATGGACAGAAATGAATATCAAACTAGAATCAGTAGGTTTGGTATATAAAACAGCTAAAAATATCTGGGGTGTGATACTAGGCGCTATGTACAAGGAGCGACCGCACTCGCCGCTCTATCGGCCTAGTGTCAGGCGTGACAATTTGCAGGAGGGATACCATCTACATATCTGGCTTCCTTAGGCACTCTTCCCCTGGCTCTCGGTATATATATCAGGGACGATAACGCTATGTACTGGTATTCTCTCAGCTCTGCCATCATAGGTCGTGGCTGCGGTACTTCTGGAATGGAAATAGAAAGAAAGAAGGTATCCGTACAAACCGCGTACTTGAAGAGGAGGTAGAGGGTTTATGTGACCGCACCACCTGGTATGTGTAGTCTCTTAAAACAGACCTTACGATGAGATGTTTATAAGTGGTATGTGTACATCCTTGTGATGTTTTTGTGCACATTCAAAACACATCCCCTTCACGACATTGAGTCATATAGGCTATGTAGTATTATTACATATGTTTATATTCCTTGATGTGGGCAGTTTTCACAGTTCAAACCACATATGCTTTGAAATTTTCCACGACTTCTAATTTGCCGTCGCGTGCCGCACTTGTCAAATTCAACCCTAATCAGGGATGTCGCATTTCAGCTTCTGAAAAGGTACTTTGGCTAAATAAGTTTTCCCATATCATGTGAGTAACACAATAACGACGTATGTAAGCCAGGACCCTCTTCAAGGCCGCCATCAAAAGCTCTCTGCCTCATGGCAAGGGTTTTCTGCTTCCTCTTGCTGAAGCATGAAAATTACATTTCCGACTTGCCGCGCAAATTTTCGGGCCCATCATATACAAGGGCTAGTGTAGACGCAACTTGCTCATGCATGATGCCATTGTCGCTCTGTTAGGGGGCGCCAAGCAAGTTACGTGAAGATTGATCCCGCGCCACGTGTTTGGAATATAAGCCACTCCTCGTTGTTGCTTTGATGTCTTTCATCCTCGACCACCTCGAGTTGGCGGCGACAATGTTGTCTGCGTTCGTGACAGCCCCTGACCTTCCCGTTTTCGTCATACGAGCGGTTTCGCCTGCCCTAGTTTTACTTTCTACTCTTTCTCTCTTACTCCTTCGTCCTCCGGTCCCAACTTCACCCTCGCCAATTACTGCCGTCGTAGTTGCATCCAATGTTCCCCGACGTGCTTTTATTTTGACTTTTCTTTCTTTCGCTGCTTTTACTTTTTTCCTCGACGGACTCGCGTTCGCTGTTCAAGCCGTGATCGACAAACACTGGCCGCGCAACACGGGCATTGAAATCAATTCAGTAGTGGGCCTGGTTGCTTTTGCTGGCCTGGCTGCGCTTGGCTCTTGGAAAGATATCCAAGGTGTCCAGGTTTGGTCGTTGAAGCGTGTCAAGGCATCCATTGCAGCTGCACTACTATTCGATATTGCCCTAGCTGTTTTGCTCGGCCTTCGCATCCGAACTTCTAAGATTGGTGCGCGTTCTTGAATCATCATATTACGCATTTCTCACGCAAATTTCATAGATGGGCCCCATATCCCAGAACTTCCAACTACTATTCCAACTGTCACATTGCTTCATCTCGCCTTTCCAGTTTTACGCGTTCTGATCGAATTGCCATTGTTGGTAGCACTCCTGACCCCCAGGACTGTCTATACGCCGCTCCCCACCGATGAGAACGTTGAAGCACCGACTGCGACACCCTCCTCCTTCCTCCTTCCTCCCGGAGTCAATCCTCAATCTTCTGGCCTTTCAGGCTTGCCAACTGAATCCACTAAATATGGCACTTTCCGGACTGTTCGTTCAAATCTGCAACGCTCTGCACCCGCAACCCGGGCGGCTACGCCTGCCCCATCTACTGCTCCGGATTCAAAGGTACAGATATTCACCCTTGATTCATATCTATAGACTCATTATTAATTGGAAATTCTAGACTGATTCTAAGCAAGAAATCTCTCTGGATCCCTCCTGGTCAGAGATTTGGAAGCGCATTCGACGCCTGACCCCATATCTTTGGCCAACGAAGGATAGTTATCTTCAGCTTCTTGCTGTACGTTTGCTTCACCTTTCTAGACGACCCATGCTCATATATACCAGTCGTTGTGTATTGTCATTTTGCTTTTGGGACGTGTCATCAATCTTGCAATGCCTCTGGCTCTTGGGCAGGTAGTCCGCCTCCTTGACAAGCCCACCGGTCAATCCCCGTGGCCTTTCCTTTTTGCGTACGTTGGGTTGCGTTTCCTACAGGGTAGCGGTGGTTTAGCAGCTGTTCGGGATGTGAGTATTTGCCGTCTTTGTCATCTTATTAGACATTGAATTTCGACGCAGTCTCTCTGGGCACCAGTGATGCAATATTCCGACCGAGGTAGGTCTTTTCGAAAATAGCACCCTGTGGACAAGCTTTAAACCTTTCCTAGAAATGTCGCAGCTATCCTTCGACCACCTTCTCAACTTATCCTTCGCCTGGCACACACGACGCAAAACCGGTGAGATTCTGCGTGTCCTGGATCGAGGAGCTGCAATCAACCACACTTTTGAAGTCCGTCTGAACTTTTTTATTTTGTGTCTTTATTCACCCCCATCGCTTTCAGCTCATCCTGTTCAACATCATCCCCACATTCATCGATATTTTAATTGCATTGATTGCATTTGTCGTTGTGTTCCAGTGGTCACTTGCTGCAGTCATTTTCTTAGTAATGTTTGCATATGGTAATTTCTGAAGGTACACATTGTCACTACTATCTATTAATACTTCCTCTACAGTTGCCGCAAGTGTGAAACTGACACAATGGCGGACCAGAATCAGGCGTCAGATGAACGAACGGGACGTTGTACGTTTTATGCTGCGCTGGAGCCGGAATTTCCTCTCATGTGGCTGCCTTAGGTGACCAGGGGCATCCATACTGATTGCTTGTTGAATTATGAAACCGTCAAGTATTTTGGCGGCGAGGAGCATGAAGGCGAGAGGTACCAGAACGCAATGCGTGAATACCAGGCTCTGGAGTACAAGGTTATCAGTGCGTATACTTATTCTGATCTTCCTCGAGAGTTCTGAATCCCCATTCCGCTCATCAGTCTCACTCAACCTTCTCAACATGATTCAAAACCTTATTATCGTAAGAAGCCCTCTTAAGTCGCCGTGAATTGAACTCATTTCGAGTTCAGACTTTTGGTCTTCTCATTGGAGCGATGATGGTTGCCTTGCGGGTCACAAACGGAGAGTCCGACGCAGGAAGTTTCGTTGTGTTTATAACCTACCTGGCTCAAGTGAGCGATGATTTTCTTGTTTCGTTTCTAGCTAATGACGTTACTTGGAATAGCTATACGGTCCATTGAACCAGCTTGGGTATATCTACCGCTCTATGAACCAGTCATTGGTTGACACCGAAAAGCTTCTGGCCTTGTTGAGCGAACCTACTGAGGTCAATGACAAACCAAATGCACCTGATCTGATCGTCCATGACGGTGAAATTGAGTTTGGTTCGTGCACTTCACTTTTTCTTGGCATGTCAAAGCTTATCTCTATCAACTAGAAAACGTCAATTTCTCTTACGATGGACGCACAACTGCACTTCACGGAGTTTCTTTCAAGGTTCCAAAAGGAGGATCTGTAGCCTTGGTTGGGGAGTCTGGAGCTGGAAAATCCACCATCCTGCGTCTTTTATACAGATTCTATGATCTAGGAGAAGGAGAAGGACGAATTCTCATTGACGGGCAGGACATTCGGTAGGAAACGATTGCTCAACTTGACATTCCATGGATCTCACATCCAAAAAGGGATGTAACACAAAAAAGTCTGCGACAAGCAATAGGCGTTGTTCCTCAGGACTCCGTTCTGTTCAACTCTAGCATCAGCTATAATATTGGGTATGAATGCAAATTTATGCCTACCTTCCCTTGCTTACACTTGTGCTTCTAGATATGGCAAGTTTGGATCGTCCCCGGATGAGATCGAGGCTGCCGCTAAATCCGCTCAAATGCACGATCGTATTGTGAGCTTCCCTGATGGTGAGCGCAAGAGTAATCTGTCATGACATTGCCGTCACTCACACGCACACAGGCTATGAAACAAAGGTCGGAGAGCGTGGTATCCGACTCAGTGGCGGCGAAAAACAGCGAGTTGCGATTGCCCGCACCCTTCTGAAGAACCCGCCAATCCTGTTACTGGATGAAGCTACGAGGTCAATCATCTTACATCAATGGACTTGATGAACTTTATTTACTGTTTTTGTTCTCCAGTGCGCTGGATACATCTACAGAAAAGGATATCCAAAAGGCCTTGCAAAATTTGGTCAAGGGTCGCTCTTCTCTGTCCATTGCCCATCGTTTATCAGTATGTACCACTCCACTAATTCCCACTCTCTGTCACTCAATTTCGTCATTCTAGACCATAGCTTCTGCTGACTTGTGAGTCGGAATCCTGTGTAAGGAAGCTCAATAAAACGTTGACCACCCTTCTCTACTAGAATTTTAGTGCTCAAGGATGGCCAGATTGTGGAACAGGGTAGCCATAAAGAACTGCTCGCTCTTGATGGTATGTTCGCTTCCATGTGGGCGGACCAAGTATCCGCCTCGGACGACCGCATTTCTCTCGATGACGCAAGCACCAAGAAAGAAGTTTCCGGTTATTCTGCAGTAGAAGAGTCAGAGGCTCAGGCGGAACTCGAGGCGATTGCTGCATTGGAGGCTCCCGAGACCGTTCCCCCTACAGATACACTTGTTGCTGAAGCGGAGACAGACATTGCCCCGCATGCAGAGACTGATCTAGTGGATTTTCCCAGCGATCCCACACCCGCTGTTGAACCAGTCGTATCTGAACAAGAGGAATCGGCGCCCAGCAGTCCGCCAATCCATTCCCCAATCCCTATTACCCCTGTGATTGCTCCACTGGCGTTCCCGTCCTCAGAGGAGCCGGAGCCGGAATTACCAGTCCCTGAAATACAGTCGCAGCTAGAAACGCCGCAGCCTGAGCGTATCTCGACTCCCCAGACACCTGCAGTCTCGTTCCCTGCTCATCTCACCACCCCTCCCTCCCGTACTGGCACTCCCGATCCAGAAAGCGAACCAAAGCGCAAGCGTATCTCCTCTCAGAACTTCCAGCGTCTGGCACGGAGGATTTCACTTACAACCCGTCGGCAGAGTTCGTCGTCCTCCATCATTCCTGGCATCTCGAGTATCCCTGGAATCTCAGGACTCAAGAGAGGAGAGTCACCCAGGGTTTCCACTGATGACAGCAGCCAGCGGGCTGAGGGAACTCCGAGGACTGAAAGCCCCGCTGGTAGTATCAAGGGCGATGGAGAGAACAAGAAGCTGAAGAAGAAGGAGAAAAAAGAGAAGAACCGGAAGTCGACCCTCTAAGGGGTTCACGCCTGCTCTATTTGAACTATTAACGACCACTTACGACCACCACCCATGCAAATCAATTACTTTAATAATGATCTTCTACGAACAGATGTTCATATCTGAGTGCTTTACTGTTTTACTTCCATTCTCCACTCTGCTGTCTTTTCTTCCGTGATCCATCTCTTCAATGATCCATATCAGTACATTTGCTATTAAATACTAGATCAAATTTCATTTCGGCCCTGTATCCCTCGAGTTCGGACCATCTCTATGCGGAAGTCATGAGACAATCCATCGTGCTCGTATTACGGACGTTACAGGACACAAGACCTCGTTAATCCCCACTTAAAGGCTCTTCATGCGAAAACTGCCCCATGGAAGGTTCTAGAACGAAGATGAGAAGTGACGATCACTGAGGTAACGGGGCGGAGTTTGTAATGATCTTAGACCTTATAAAAGGTCACCATCTTCTCCAAGCCATCTTCTTTTTCTTCCCTTCAACCACCACCTGTCCAGTTCCCGTTTTCTGTTTCGGTTTCGTTCCCAGACTCGGTTTAACAGGACTCAATTAGTACATCGTTATGTCTGCGAAGGTTTATGTTGGGTCAGTCTGTGCAGTCCCCATGGGTTTCTAATTGCGCTTCCCTGGTCGATGGGGAGGTGATACTGACGGCGACTTTTGTAATTGGCACAGTAATTTGAGTTGGAACACTACGGATGACACACTTCGTCAAGTCAGTTTGTTCGAGGGGTCGCTTGCATCCATTCGATCGCTCTTGTTGCTCTTGATTAGTTTCTTATCATATATGTTTTCCAATTATAGGCTTTTTCCGAGTTTGGTCAGGTCCTTGATGTGCGCAATTCTATCTCTTATCATAATGCTCCCTGCCCTGCGCTTGCGCTTCATTCCATTATCATAAGATGAACTTGGCTGATGTTCGTGTAGTCCATCGTCATGCGCGACCGTGACACTGGTCGGTCCCGTGGTTTCGGTTTTGTGACCTTCAGCAATGGCAACGAGGCTGAGGCTGCCATTGCTGGACTCAACGAGCAAGAGCTCGATGGAAGGAGAATCAAAGTGAACCTCGCCAACGCTCGCGGAGGAGGCGGAGGAGGCGGAGGTCTGTAGACCTCGATTTTCAGGCCGTGAATAAATGATTTACCTTTTTGTAGGCTACAATGCTGGTGGAGGAGGTTATGGTCCGTTTCGCTAGCATGCCTCGACCACTAAACTAACATTTCTTCATTTCAGGTGGTGGATACTCCGGCGGAGGCTACCAAGGCGGCTACAACAGTGGAGGAGGCGGAGGCTATAGCGGAGGCTACGGCGGCCAAAGCGGCGGTGAGCAGTGCTGTCATCGACCATGATCATATTCTCAACATCATGACAGGCTACCCCTCTGGAGGGTACCAGAGCGGTTACTGATACGTCTAGTCTCGTGACCTGCTCTTTTCATTGTTATGATCATTCTTTTTCATTCTCGAGCCACTCATCCCTCCTTCATATTGCCACTCGTTTCTCCCGAGCACTCGTCGTTTTCGTCCCATGGCTTTCGTTCCAGTCTTAGGTTTCACACAAAACCCCGTGTACTAGTATCGTATCCTTTACCCAACATCGTCTCATGGGTGGGTGTGTTCGTTACCATTGTATCCTTTTATATATATCATCATGAAATGCATGAATCTTGTGTGCTATCAAACGAATTACGATTTGAAAGTAATGTGATCTATGACGAACGGCTTGATGCACAGAACTGACTGGCAGCTGGTTGGCGTCGTTGAACATTGTATCGTATTATTCACTATGGTTCATGCATGTATTTATGGTAATGAAGCTACGGTAAGGTTGTGCTGAGACAGTCTTGTTCAATCGCGGGAAATTTCCCGATTTGTCGAGTGCACTTCTTGTCTTCAACGACATATGGATCTAGGAGTTCTTGAAAACGATGGCTCCCACCTAGAGACAAAGCACTGGAAATCAGCGAATCTAGCTGTGCAATATCTGCTTGGTAGACATCCCATGATGACTTTTACTGCTTGGCCTCTATCGTGTATCTCTGGCCCCTTTCTGCTGACACCCTTACTAGGGAATTCTCTGGACACTTAGATCGCACTACCTGGCTGGAACACGGATAGACAAGGAGCGAAATTGGGAGGGATAATGCAAGGAAAGGGAGTCCCACGTGCAGTTGCAGGTCCTGGGCAAATCGGGACAAACACGAAAACACTGGGACCCACAACTGGTGCTAAGCAGTATTCCAACGCTCTTCACGGTCCACAGCCTTCTTTATCTGTGGCCCTTACATTCCTTCAATCCCACCCTTCTTCCTCAGCTATGCCTGCTGTGGAAAAATCTCGTGCTCCAGACATCGCCAACCCTATCATCCCCAGACCCCCCAATTCATGGATTCTCTATCGATCTGACATGGTCGCCTGCCTCCCACCACCCCCACCGGGTACAACTAGATCCCAAGCAGATGTTTCCAAAATCATTTCCGCAATGTGGAAGAGCGAAAAACCCGAGGTCAAGGCCGAATACGAACGCCGCGCAGAAGTCAAGAAACTCGAACACGCCGCAATGTATCCCAACTATAGATACGCGCCCATGAGCAAAGAGGCCAAGGAGGAGCTCAAGAAGGCAAAAGAGGACAAAAAAAGAAAGAAAAAACAGCGCGATGCCACCGTCATTGTCCCAGAAGGCTCGCGGGCTCGCATGGGCCGAGACCTGCCGTTTACCTCACACTCGTATCCCTTTCATCCTCTTGACTCTTCACAGCATGTACACAGTGGACCATCGCCACCCATGTCCGCCGCCGCTTCTCCCAGCCCCGAGCCTCCCCAGCTGCAACTGCCCCAGCTCATTGGCGCTCAGAATCAAAGCACCTACCAGCAAATCGTCCAGCCTCAGGCCACCAGATCTTACTACAGGCCCCACACTGCCACCTCCCGGAATGTTAATCAGTATCCTGTTCAACCGTCGACTTACTTGGCGCCCCCCCAGCCAAGCGTCCCATCTCACTATCAAGCGACTCCTGCTGATTCCCCTGTTGCGAGCAGCAGTCTTTATACTCCGGAGCAGCAATTTGTGCTGCCCCAAGTAACCCAGCCGGAGCAAAATGAGAACCAGCAATACGCATTGACCCAGGATACCCCCCTAGCATCGACAGTATGTGCTTTTTATCAATAAACATCTCTCCTACTCATCATACGGTAGACTCAGGAGAATGAAGACCATCTCTCCTTTGGCTTGCAGCAATTTGCTGGCGACACTCTCGGTCAATGGGCTAACCAGAACCCAGAATTTCATCCAACCCTCGACCAGTTCCTCAACAACACTAGCCCTGATTGTTATCAGCTGCAGATCAATCCTCACGCTCAAGGCAATCTTGATCAGTCGCCCGTCGGCCCCTTTGAGGTAGAAGTCGGACAGGTTGACTTCGATTTCTTGCAACTCCAATGGGATTCCGTTCCCGCTATGGGAACATTCCAAGCTGTTCACAACAATGTGGCCTCTAACAATGGCGGCGGCTACGAAAATATGGCTGGCCCAGCTTCGCACGCCTCGCCATCCGAGGGGTCTGATCAGGCTTCCGCTTCTGTTGACCAAGACCAAGGCTTCCAATTGGAACAGTACATCAACTTCAATCCGACTTTCGACTACATCGCACCGTCCCCCCTTGAGGAAGAGATTGCACAGGCTCCCATTCACACCCCGTATATCCCCCCTGCCGGCGCTGCCCATGTGGGTAAACGTCGGGTTGCGGGGTGTTGGAATGCCTCTTTCGTAATGCAAGACCCCATCGATGTCTAAATGCTTTTCACTCCCCTCCCAAAAGCATCACGCTTTCATCGCAGCTCACGCTTCTGCTGTTCTTTTCGCTATCCTTGTACTGCTATATCAACTTCACGACCCATCATGCTCTCTACCGTTTTCTCGTTTCTCATTTCTCATTACCGTCGTCTAGGGATGCTGCTCGTGGGGCCTATTACCTCATCAAGTTGCATTCTACGTAAACCACCGTATGATTTGTGGGACCAATGTCGACTTTTGCTTCCATTTCCTGTGTGTAGTTGCTTTCAGTCTTTCTGGTTATTGTTATAGCATCTTATTATTTGGGATTTTGCTTATACTACCTACCTACCTTCCCCTCCCCCTTGCATTGCACCAATCCACCCAAGCATCATACATTTAGCATCTTACTCATATCATTATCGCCTCATAAAGCTTGTAACATTTCTGACAAAGACCAAAACATCTAGCAAAATTTGAGCACCAAGCATTGAAAATTTTCTGAAACACGAGGTTCTGAATCCCACGTCAGTGTCGGGCGATTCTTGACAGATAGCAGGGAGTGAAGGACAACAATGGGGGTTCTAGGTGAGAATTTTGGCTAGAAAGAGAGAACAATGGGATTGTCGCGCCCACGTGCCTTGAACGCGTAGGATACTAATAAATTAGTCGCGTTCTATCTCCATTGGGGATGATTCGATCCGCTAAATTCCGCCGATCCGGCTGATCACGCAGTTGTACAAGCATATCCACACTCAATTTCCTTTTCCTAGTGCTATGTCAAGCAGGTATCCGACGGCATCGTATAACTGTCCCCAAGCAAAACAAAAACATTGATAGATTAATGCCCATGCCATAAACCTTAACTAATTTTCACCATTCTAGATCCCCATATTAATTCCCCCCTAAAAAAGGCGTACTTGCGATGTGCATTGAAAAGATAATATGAGATAGTCTGAAATGCTCCGGCCATCCAGAGAGAAGCGCCGTTACACCTGCTTAACTTAACCAGGGGGGAGTAGGCTAGCATCAACAGGTCCGCCAGTTTCGATGACACTCTCTTCCTCATCTGCATGCGTACTGATAGGTGTCCTAGGCATGGCCATCAACCCTAAAAAAAAGGAACATCAGTAAGGGCGCATAATAAGTAAAAGAAAAAGTTTGACCTGTTCGCGCTGCTTCAAGAATACCGAATGGCTTCACCAACTTGAGGAACGCCTCCACCCTAGTCGTCTTCGCGGTCAGTTCAACGATGACGCTGTTCTCGCTGACGTCGACGATCTTTGCGCCGAACTGGCCTGCAAGAGTCGAGATGGACTGAAGGTGCTGGTGCTTCAAACGGAGCGCCTGCGAAGGGGTTATCGTCGATGCACCATGTGGATCTTCTGCACTATGTTCGAAATTTTGTGCAACAACAGTCTCAAGCTCGAATTTTGACGGATGTGCTGCCCGCGGATCATGTGAGGGGCCACCCGCAAGCTGGTCTTCGAGGTATTCGGGTCCGAGGATAGATACCTTTACAAGGAGGAGTTCACGCGCAATAGTCCGCGTCTCAGTGTAATCGAGGACGGCCCAGACGGGCACCTATAGAAGGGAAATAAAAACAGGTAAGTCAGTGAAAGAGAAATAAATCTATCGCAGGGAGCTCACAAGATCCTCGAGTTGCCTCCGGGCCTGTTCAACGACGCCATCTTGTCCGCTGAGGACGATGCACATGCGACTGAGGTCGCGAATTTCAGTCCGGCAGACGACTAAGGAATCAATATTGAATCCCCTCCCGGCAAGGATTCCTGAGACGCGAGAAAGGACCCCAGGTTCATTTTGAACCAGGCAGTTCAAAACATGCCTGCATTCACGTCAACTTCCGTCTGAGCCAAGAAATGCTAGTCAACATACTTTTTAAAAGGCTGCAAGCTTGGGGGTGGGGTATTGTATAGAATGTTTGTGACGGCCTCCTCCGCACTTCTTGAGCGCGGCAAGTCCATGGCGGGGAGAGGGGGAGGGCGGAAGGTGTGGGACCTTTTGTAGTCCAACGCGGAGGTCGAGTCGTCAATAGGTTTCGGTGGTTTCGGTGCATCATTTGCAGCACGCAAAGTGGATGCAAACGTCCTTATAGACACATTTCTGGATGCCGCACGGGCACGAAGGGCGATAAGAGAGGCCATGATAGTGGTTGAAGGATACCTGGCAAAAAGATAAATACCAGATCTAGACTTGACTCAGAAACGTGACTCAGAACTCAAATTTCCCCATTTCGGATGCAATAAGCAAACATCAAATTCTTCAGCTCTTCTCTGCATTTCGCAATACTGTATGAACTAACTGAATATACTCCTTTGCATCCGTTGGATCCCTTCCTTCGCTCTCTGAAATCTTTTCCCAATGACTGAGACCACCTTCGATAAGAGACCAAGCCTCCTCCTCGGTGTGTTCGCCCACCCATCGGACATATTCGGCTTCTTGCCATCCATGTAAATTATGTGGCAATGGCATCGGTGAACGCACAAGGATATGGTGGAGGACGACGAGCGGAGGCAACCCGGCCGTTCGCTCGGGGTCTGCGAGCATCGAATTGTCCAAGAATAAAAGTGGTCTTCAAGGTTGTCGTACGTCAAATGGTGAAAGGCCTTATGTGAGTGATCTACTCACCTCATTGCCCTCAAGATACGGTACTCATCTCCAACTGCCTCAAGATCACCGCCCCGTTTGCTTTGTGGATTTCCCACCAAGAACGCGCTAAGTGAGAACTCAAGCTCAGCCATATCACTCGTCAGTCGAAGCTTCCCGCTCTCTCCGAGCGGCCGGGCGATGGAGACATGCATCACAAAGGACCTTATCACAAACTTGACGATGGAAAGCACCCTATGCACCAAATTAGAGTCAGTCATATTACTGCGGTTGTGGTGTAAAGGAAGCATACCATGCTTTACCAGCCTCGCCAATGGAATACCTTTGTAGAATCTCCGACTTAATGAAGGAGATTTTCTCCACCAGGTCTTTCATATAGAAGCTGGACCCACCCATCCCTGACATGGGGTCCACATCTTGACCAAAGTCAATTCGATGGAGCTTGACGATGATCGCACTCAATTCCCGGCGGATACCGGTCATGAGCGGATCCACAATCTGCTCATACGCCTTGTACACATTCTGGGGAGAATTGTGAATCAGAGGCCATCATCACTAGAAGCTTCGCATACCTGTATGCCTGGGCTCAAGGCGTCAAAGACGGTCTCTGTGTGGTCAATTTTTAGCGTGTCAAGCTTGAGCCAACACTGGTAAAGACAGCTTGCTAGCTGTGCATTCAAAGCCTGTTGTGGTGTCGCCGTAGGTCCAATCATTGTGACTGCCGAGCGATCTCGAACCACCTTGAAGACAGCAATGGATTGAGATGTCTTACCAGACAGAACATTGTCGGGGTATACGTACCAAGCCATCAACTCTCGAAAGAAGCATATTGATACAGGCAGACGCATTTTTCGCCACTACGCGAACCAGAAGAGGATCGAACCTTGCCGAATCGAGTTCATTGATCACTGTACGCGCAATGTTGATGCCCTCTGTGGCACCCGGAGGCGCGCGAGCACCACCGCCAAAAGCTTGTGCCACAGCCTCATTGAATTTGTTCGTTGACCGTGACAAATATAGGCTCTCGAAATTTGAGAGACCGCGGAGAACGAAGACTGTCTCCGGGCTAGTAACAACTCAGCATCAGAGTCACAGTGACAGTGGGCGGTGGACACACCTCTGATATGTGGGGCCATATACAGTATCAGTATGGACAGCGATCTTCGCGAAGAACTCATGAAACAGCCTCAGCAGCTTGGGATATCCCGTGCTCAAGGTTTGTTGGAGGAATGTGGAGCCTGCCGCACTTCATGTGAGGTTATTCTAAATACGAACACAGATACGTACTCTTCGCTGCATCTCGTGCATGCTTTTCTAATGATCGGCCAAGCGAAGTCCAGAATGTGGCGCTGGGTTTGTTTTCCAGGAGCTAAAATCCACAGATAAACAGAAAAGTGAACAAATGCATTCGGTAATTCCGTCAGCTTCCTCAATTCGGCAGTTAGGGTTAAATCGCTACCTTCATTGCCTCGTCCAGGAATAATGCCTGGGTCACCGTATCTTTTTTCAGCTTCAGTACCTTTTCAAGGGTGTAAACCTGAAACCAAATACAAGGGTCAGCATCGGTCCAGCAACACAGAGACGGGGGAAGGGCACGGCCGTCGCCTCAGTTAGGTAAAAAAAGGTGTGCAAATGTTCAGCTGCCGTATCAATCGCTGATTGAAGGGCGGCAATTTGAACATGTACCCGCACACGAGGCAACAGAAAGCGCTTGTGGCGCCCACAAATTCTCATGTGCGCCGGTCATGAGGTCTCTGCCTGAAGAGAAACATAGCGCTTAACGTGGAGCTCGTACCTTGATACAACAGTCCGCCATATCCTCTATCATGACTTCAAGACGGGACCATAACGTCGCAGTAAATTGGGGTGCGGTGACATTCGTTGGCTCTGTTCTGACGCGCGACCGGTATGTAGGGGGTGATTGGGGTGATGATGCGGCAGTATCTATTGGAGACGTAAGCGAATAGCGCATCAGTCAAAAGCCTACTCGGACAGGCTGTAAACGGGACCTTTAGCTAGTGCCTCTTTGGATATTTTAGCGAGATCAAAAGCACTACGTATACGTTCTTCGACGGCCTGAGAGAGATCTAGGATGAGATTCTGCACAAGCTGCGGGAGAACCCGGAGATTGTATGCTGTCTGAAGGGAGGATGCGAGTAATGACTGGTTCTATGTAGGGAAGTGCTGTGAGCCCAATGCATATGGACAGGCGACCAACGAACCAATGTTGTCAGCCCAGCCATAACCATGTTCTCCATTTCGTTCGTGACTTGAGTGCGCGCTTCTTCGATGAACTGCACATGCGCGGCGACAGCTGTTATTGAACGGAGAGGAACATCTTGTTCCGGGGCATCGGTGTCGGCACCAGGAGCTGCGGATTCCGTAGCATGTTCTCTGGTCTTGCTTAAAATACCGACATACTTTCCATTATCAGGGCCATCCAGCAGTGAGACTAATACAAGGATCGTCAGGAAGGAGAAGAAAGTCGGAATTCACATAAACTTTACCTAGTTCTGCGATACTAAGCGCCGCCTTTGCAATCGTGCGTTCTTTTTCATCCTCGAGATCTCCTGTATTCGACGTTCCCGTGGCATCGGAGATGTCTACCTTTGTGGATTTGACAGGCTCTTCGGCCGTGTTTTTTTGCTCTATGCCAGCCATTTGAACCTGAAGCCGACGGGCGAGAACGACGAAGCGAGACGTGCGACGCAAGACATCGGAGGCTTGATGCAGCTTTTGCAGACGCAATACATGGGCTTGGAGGGATTGGTAGGGTACACGGATTTTGAGACGAAGTCTACGGAGTTGATGTAAGTGGCTGAAGTAGAGATGGACTTAGTGCACATGCTTGTCGAGAGATGAGTCCAGGTCATTGAGGCCACCCCGGACAGATGTTAGAGAGCCCGAAAGGTTATGCGCATTGGCAGCTTGTGACAGCAAAGCTTCGTGATGATTGGAGACCTGGAAGAGTTGAGCAGATATCGAGCGCAGCTAGGGTGAAGGAGACTGACGACGTTCTTGATCTGCTTGGATACATCGTCTATTGAAAATGTGAGCTTCGAGATAGAAACGGATATGTCTTCTTTCGCTGGCAGGTCTTGGGGAGATACCGGGAGCTTTCCAGAGTGTTTAGCGTCTGAAGGGTATGGTTCGCCTGCTAGAATGGCATTGGCGTACTCGTTCGCGTCAAAATTTGAACTAGAGAAAACAGCAAAGTCTGTCGAGGCTGTCAGGGGAGGCTGCAATGGTAAAGAGCGCTACTGACCAGACATGAGGTGGTAGAGAGGGACAAGACGCGTTCATGATGGTGATGGCATGTTTAGAAGCATTGGTAACAGTGCTAAGTGGACACATTATGCATATATTTATCTCTATAGGTCGTTTGCGATGTCCCTCAAGGCCTCAACCCCTGCTGCTCATCGTCTGGCTCAGCGCCGTGCTGAACGGGGTGTGCACGTCACAGGTGGGGTGACGTCACATCAAATGCCTCCTCGTGCTGTTTATCTTCTCCCTTTCACTCGCTGAATCTGCTGGTCCAGATTTGGCCCCCACATCTCCCTGTGACCCTCTATGGCATACAGCCACTATCAACACGACTCCCCAACATGGGGAACAACTCAGGTAACCGTCCCTTCGTTTCCATATTTCCTTCCAGAAACCTAATTTCCAACAAAGTATCAATTCGGGCCCCCACCCACTCCCAACTTCCAGTCTCAGCCTTCCTGTGAGTCCCTCCTGCCCTGACTCCTCAGACACGAGGCGCTGATCCTGCGGTTCCGTTAAAAAGGGGGAGGCATGGACTTTTTTCGCGCTCACGCTGCCACTCAGGATCCGTGAGGAATATGGCCCCGTATCCTCTCAAGTCTATACTCAAAAAATCTGCCTCCAACAGATCCCTCTTTGACCATGCATGGGGTCGTGTTCGAGACCACACTGGACTTGGAGTGGCACCGCAAAGTCAAGGCGTCTCAACCCATGAAGCTCGGCACTGGCACCGTCGTGCCTATGGTCTGGTAGGATAATTTTTCTTCCCCTCAGGTAATCTTTAACATTATAAAAAGGGCGAGTTACATCGCATGCTGCCCGCCGATATCGGACATGCAGCTGCTTACGAAGCCTATCGCACGTGGATCCATAACAGTTCTATGTACGAACCTTTGAGCGGCGACCTTCACAGGCAGCGTGAAGGTTTAATTGGCTTAGCAGTCGGAGAAGGTGCTTCCCATTTAACCACAAACTGGTATCTTTACTAATCATGTCCTCCATAGCTGCGCGCTTGATTGCATTCGTTGGCCGTCAGACCGACCAATATGCACGCTTGACAGCCTCGGAGACAGCAGCAGCTACTGCTTCTATTATATTTTACGAGGTAAATTATTATCTCATAAATCTTGACTATGCCTTAGAAAAATATGATTTTAAAGGGAAGAGAAGGTGAAGGCGATTATCGACGGTCTCGCTCTCGAACCCGCTTTGGCAGTTCTGGGAGTTCTTATGGTGATCCCTACGCCTATGATGATGCGATTTCTATGTCAGGTCATTATTCCCATCACCACCATGGTCGCTCCCATTCTCGGCCTCGCTCGCGCTCGCGCTCTCGACCTCCTCCTATGCTTCAGCTACCTAGTCATGGCGCAGGCATGGCGGTCCCTCCTCCCTTCGGCGCCGATTATCCGCCCTCTATGCCGCCTGGCGTAGCCGCCAGTTATGATGACCACTCTCCAACGTATGGTTCTTTTCCAGGGAACCACAGCATGTCTATCAACATGCCCACCCATGGGACACCCTACCCACAAAGTGCTGTTCCAGTGGGATCATACCCCAGCCATGAAACCCAACCATACCCACCTCAGCAACCTCACACAGCGCAGCCTTATCAACAAACTCAGATCTACCAACAACCGTATCCATCACAGCCTATACAGCCTATATACGTTCCCAACGCCTCTCACAGCTCTCATCATCGCGGACGAAATATGTCTGTGTCCTATCCGCAGGAAACCCCTTACGCAGGCACGCCTGGCATTGCTACTGTCAACAGCCAACAGCCACCTCAAGTAATCATCATCAAAGGGTCCTCCTCGTCGCGAAAGCACAAACATCACCATAGCCATGGGCACCGACATCGCTCCTCAAGCAGAAGCACTAGACATTCCACAAGAGATATCTCGCCTTTCCCCACCTATGAAGATCACTACCCTGACAACTATCGAAGGCACATGTAATAATGCCTGGCGATACTGATCCCTATTCTACACATGCACTTCTTTGAGTGGTTGCGCTCCTCGTTATTTATGGAAAGACTGCTTGACAAATGTACATATAATTATATAGGAAGGACGGAAGTATTCCCTCCAATTGTACTACCAGCTACATGTTAGTACCTGTTACTTATAATTCGCGATATTTAATTAAGGTTACCCACTTCGGTGGCGCCAGCTGTTAAACGATACCTTGAAAGTTTGCAGTGAAGAGCTCGTCTAGATCAGCTCCAACAACAACGATAGAGAAGGTTTGGCCTTGGTTTACATAAGCCGCACTTGAGTCGATTAAACAGACCCACTGTGCTTGGTAGGTTATACTTCAAAATTCCAACCTTCCGACGCCTAGTTTCAAATCTAACTTGACTCGACAAGCCTGCCTGGTTCTGAAGTATGGCCACTACAATTAGCGATATCTAACTTGTTCAAGCACAAGTGGAACCCAAAAGAGCATGAGGAGCCACCGCAGCATTCACCGATAGTTATGATGCTTGGCATCTTTGAGAGCTCCAATGGCAACTGGCAATGACTTCAAGCGCCATCGCGGCCTTCGATAGGGACATGACAAGTACTGGCGATCCAGTGGGCACCAGGCTATTCTTCAATGTCGTCGTCCCTCGCACCACACATCGCAAAGATCCATAGGCATTCTTTGAATTCTTTCTTGGACTCGGCATACATACATAGTTCTGTTTGAGAATCACAAATTAATGACAGCTTCAGGCTCCTTGGAAACGCCTCAAACACATCACAACCCCCATCAATTGTTTAGAAGATCATGATGGAATGCCGTGCAAGGTCCCCCTTCGTGATTTCGGCGTGACACGGGGTGGCGGACGGGTATATAAACCTCACAGCTGTGATGATGCTCCTCCTAATAGGCTGGCCCTGTTCCCCCACGACTAGGAAGAAAAAAACGGATTGTATCCGTCCTACGCACCTCTGCACACTCTCTATAAAACACAACCCCACGACTTTCTAACTAACCAAACACAATGACTGTTGTTGCTACCCGTACATTCTGCTGCTGTCTCCCGACACGATTCGGCGTTGTTGTGAGTCAAAGATTTTATTATACCTGTCTTCCTTCTCACATGGCCCTCAGATCATTTCGCTCATTGGTCTTCTCGGAGGAGGATTGATTGCAGTTGGAGGAGGATTAAATTCTCGGCATATCAGTGAACCTTCTTTATTTTCAAGAGATGAATATATCATTGATATTCTTCTTCAGGTGGAAGCAAGGTGTCCCTCGGACTATCTATTGCTATCTATGCCCTCCTCGCTTTAGTTTCACTCCTCGGGTGCGTAAATCGAAACACGTTTCATCGGCCCATATGCTAACTTCTACATGTAGATTAATCGGCGCGATTGGCCGAAAGCTCGCCCTCATCAAACTCAACTTTTTCTTTCTTGTGTCCCACCTCATGTTCAGCATCGCAATCGGCATCTATGCTATCTGGCGCATTTTCCGTGATGGCCTCGGTTTCACGGCCGCTTGCCTTGCCGCAAACGCGTCCGTCAAAGATCCCCATGGAGTCTGTAAGAATGACCTCAAGATCGTCAAAGGCGTAACAGTCACTGTGTTTATCGTCTTCTGGTTGTTTGAAATCTGTGAGTAGCTTATTCTCTATTCCCTGAAGTTCTGGGGCTGACGTTTTTCACACAGGGGGTTGTGTTATCGTCCACAACTACTCACGTCAGCTCGCAGATGAGCAAGCCGTCGAAGGGGTTGTTAAGGACACTGAGTCCTGGTAAATTAGACACCGTTCTGTGTACATTTTCCGTGGAACTTTGAGTCCTTTAACATAGACCGCCAACCTAAGAATTTAACTGAACAATTCTCTATGTATGAGGCAGCAAGTCGTCGTCAAAAATCAATAGCTTCGAAAGAGAAAGAAGACTCGTTTAAGCTCAAGAGTTGTAACACAGAACTTCGTATTCCTAATGATGCCGAAAATGTTTTCATCCAACTTCAAGTGCAGATGAAGGATATGAAACGCACCTTGATGTTCTTCTCCGTGCCATCGATGGGAATGTAAGCACCTATTAATTTTATAATAAGTTTATCATCATCAACCGGTATAAAATATAACCCGACATCAACATACCATCGAGGGTCGCACTGGCTTTGCCTGGATAATAACCTCGACCATATACAGCTCTGATGATGTACAACGGAGTTCCGTCATGCTCATGGCCGCCCTCGACTGGCGGGTGTCCAAGGCCACTAGCATTAACTTTTCCGTGCGCTCGCACCCATCTTAAGCCGCGCATGTCACCCAGAAGGATTTCATAGACATCTCGCTGGTACGTATATGCATCTGTAAAATCTGGCAGAACAATCATCAAAGGGAAGACACATACGTGATGCTCCTTGTGTTTGTAACCGAAAACGGCACCTTTCTCCAACGCCGCAGACGCCGCACCAATCTCTGCACCACATCAGCATCAGCTCGAATCGTGTCTCGCATGACCTCTCAACGTACGTTTTCCACCCTGCAGCCAAGAGATTAGTTAATTGACACCATCGAAACGGAATGCCACAAGTTACTAACATCGTGATATGCCCTGCAAATATACAAAGGCTGAGAATCATCCTCCTTGACGTTGATCGCATATGGAGGGAAGTTTTTTCCTTGAACCAGAACCCAGGTGGCCGGGCCTCTTGGACCTTCTCTACTGTATAGTTCCGTACGAGCTCGAGCTTCATTGACCCAGGCGACACGCCCTTCCTCCTGCGAGAAAGAAAAGTGTCAGTTATGTCAAGGTGGGGCAAGGCAGATATCATAACCTCATCCTCCTTCTCGCCGTGTTTCTTCACAATGTGATGAATGCCTCCAGCTAGGAGGGATGCAGTGATTCCCCCGCCGATCTAGTATAACAAAAAATAAAGGCGCAATATCATATGATTAGACACGAAAGACCTACCGCAAGACCGAGCTTCCCTTTATCATCGTACCAATGCTTCTTCTCTGGTTCGGTGTGGGTTGGCTCCGGTTTGTGATCAGCTTCGTAATGGTGTCCTTGTGAAGATCAAGATCAATAAAAGGAATAGATAATAAACTTCTAATATATATTACCTTGCTGAAGCTGGGCGCCGTCATCGTGATGCTGCTGATAAGTCGGGGGAGACTGTCCAGTCGGCGTCTGGTGATGCGCAGGTTCATGATGGATCGGTTGTTGCTGGTGATCTCCGGCCCATTGGTTTGGGATTCTGCCCCATAGAGCAGGGGTAGCGGAAGGGGTCCAATCCGACTATACATTGTCAGTGGCGATGCAGATCAGTGAATGTACTCGTCGGGATACCTGTGAGCGGTGAGGCTGGATTATTTTGTATGTGGCACCTGGTAGAACATGCTCAGACCAAAAGCAAGGATATGGACGATTCCATGTTCAACTTACCCTCAAAAATAACAACAGCTCCAGTTGCATAGTCTGTCCCTGGCTCCCAATTGGATGGCATTGTCGAGGGTTGGGAAGTGATATGTTTGAGTAGAGAAGGCGTCTGGCTATGTCACTCTGAGCTAGTTCCCTTTATATAAGAAGAACGGGAAGTATCGATGAGGTTTGATCGATTTGGAGCTCGATAGGCCATCTCTGGATTCCCGTGCTACATACACGGAGATGGCCATTGTCGTCAAGTCAGGCGACAGGACATAGTACGGTCACGATACCGAGGCGATAATATGTTTGCAAGGGCTTGAGAGTACATGCCTTAGCATGGCCAATGGTAGAGCTAGGTTCCACCTCTTTCGTTCTCTTGTGGTCATTTGGTGCAGAGTCAGAGATACCGTCACTTGCAAGTATATCGCATAGCATAGCTGAATTGATAGAGGATTCTTGACAAACTGTTAATAATATTGTGTTCGTACAGTGACGGTCATCGAACAGTGGTGGGTGGGAAGGACCAGAGTGCTCGCGGAAGTTATGGTGGAGGCTAAAATAATAATTCGTGACCTGACAAGTTGTTGACTTGCACTCCCATCACCTCCACTAGCTCCCACATACCTGCTTCATTCTCTACCACTATGTCTGGAGCGGCAGCCTCTGCAGGTGCCTCTAAGTTCTCGTCTTTCATGAACCATCCGGCCGGTACGGAGGGTAGCACCTCTAACTATTTCCATTTGCGCTGACTCTTCAACGGATGCTCAGGACCCAAAACGGTGTTCTTCTGGGCTCCACTCATGAAATGGTGTCTCGTCGCTGCTGGCCTCAAGGACCTTTCTCGACCCGCTGACAAGCTCAGTGTCTCCCAAAATCTGGGTATGTCTGTTCTTCTTTTCCTCTTACTATCCGACACTTGACTCATCATAACACTACCCACTAGCTCTCACTGGAACAGGGTTCATTTGGGTCCGGTATTCTCTAGTCATCACTCCCATAAACTACAGTTTGGCCGCGGTAAATATCACATCCACTATTTGATACATGCGCTGACTCGTGTGACAATTTCTCTAGGTCAACTTCTTTGTCGGACTGTCAGGACTTACGCAATTGGGGCGTATTGCACAGTGAGCTATTCCCCTGTTTCTTCTCCCTGTACAACATAGCTTAATGCATATTATCTTCCTTCAGCTACCGCATGAACAACCCGGAGGATGCGAAGAAAGCTCTCTCTTAACGATGTATATCTGGATTCATTAATAGAACATTACAAAAACACTAAACTACTTGTGACATGGGCTAAGGTGTACAGGCTTTGATGCTATGGGTTAAAAATACAGACAACCGTTCGATGAATACCCAAAATAAGCACACTGCCCATCCTACCGCGAACGCGAACGCCCCGCCTTTGTCTTCGACTGCGAGGGCTTATGCTGCGTTCCGTCGCCATCTCCCTCCGATACGCCCCCTTCCACCACGCCCTTCAATATTTCCCACCATCCACTTCCTTTTGCAAATGAACCAGCAGCCCCAACGATTTCACTGATGACCTTCTGTGCATCGGTAACTACACCATCTCCCTGCGTAGCCTCGTAGCCTCTGTGCTTCTCATACGAATCCCAAGCTTTCAGCTTTCTCTTGTCGGATCCTCCTGTGCGAGATGACTGTGAACGTGATGAACCGGACCGTGAGCGAGTACCACCACTCCGAGCTTTGCCCCCCGAATCATTCATGGTGTCGAATAGGAAATTGCCAAAGCCAGAGACAACGCTGCCATATCTCCCAACACTACGCCCATCTCCCAATAGATAACCCACGCCAGCCATAAAGATAGCGAAGAATGTGCCCCACTTGACAAAGAAGACACTGGTTCTGAGCATCCATGTCGTTGTGCGATAGAAGCTAAGCAGAGCGAAATACGCCATGGCGAGTATGAGGAACGGGGGAAGGATTGTCTGTGCATCCCATTCGAGTGGGTTACTTGAGATGTGGGAGGTGATAAAGCTGAAGATTTTGAACGCGAAGGTGAGGATGGCGAGTACATGGGACAAGGCATTCACTGCCAAAGAAAAGACAGGCGGGGGGAGCGTGTCAGCGAGGTACGAAAGGACTGGGTTGAAGATGTCTGGAAGATTCATGTCGGCCATGCTGGATGTGAGCTGAGTGACGCGACGTGGTCAGGTGTGGTTCAGGACTCTATCGTGGGAAAGCTATCCCAATATGACAAGTGAGACAGCTGACAAGTCGGTGCAATTACATCGCCTAAATGGGAAGTCTGCATAATAAATACGTAAATTGCCCTCAGCCAATGAGAACACTCCAGGGATGTCCGGCAAGATCCGACATGTCCAAAAATGGGGTTATCCCGTGGATAAATACGCATAAACATTCATGTGTATAAGTTCCCGCCCAAGGACTTCATTTCCCTCTCAACCTCCTCATCCACTTTCACACACCATTACCTGCCCCCTTCCCCTATACACCTCACGTTCTGTGACCATGGCCATGAAAAGAAAGTTCGACCTCGAGTCCGACGATGCCCCGCATACCGTATGTGTGTCACTACTGTATAGCGCGTCTTGCTCAACGCCCTATAGAGTACCAAACAACTCAAATTGATTACCTTCCCCAACGCTGACTCTGACACTGATGTTCTAATGTGTGATGCCGAACCTTTGTACCCTACGCACCATTCTCGCCTACCATCCAACGTCAGCACAACATCGTCGAACGAATCCTGTTCTTCGGCTTCGAATTCCCGTATGTGCATTGACTTTACGGTTTTTTCTGTCCTTACACCGCTGCTCAGCTGCATATCCCACATTCGACATCTATCCTATGCCGTTTTTCAACGCCGAGGGGTCGGTTGATCCCAATTCCCACAACTATGCCCATTACGCCACTCAATCTCCCAGAACGCCACCTGTCGGCCTCCTCCAGCCTTCAAGTTCTTTTGTGCATCACGGGTAGGTTTAGCTTGTAAAGCCAACTGGCGTTCTGTACTGGAGCCCCATTGACCTCGTTTTCCTTCTCAGCACTGGTTGTTCTCAAGTACCCAAGCTTCGCGTCGCCTGCGCTCCCGGGCTGAATGGTCAACGGACGATGTGGAGCTTCTGCGAACAGTGCGGCGCTATTTCAATGGTCGAAAATGATTAACTGTCCCCGTCATCTCCCCTTTCTCCAACGCCTTCACTCTCAACCCAGGCCATCATCTTGCTCGACGTCGACTTGCGCTCTGTTTTTATTGCTGATATTATTCTTAGCATTTCATATTTTCTTTTGGTTTTTGCCCAGCTTTCTTTCTCTTGCGCGCGCATGGACCCTCGACTTCGATCCATCCGGCCTCAAAATTTCGTTCGGTTTCCTAACTTATTCGGCGACCCACCTCACTATCCAACCCACCATCTCACAATTCTCGACCTCATCCTATCCTATCATCTCTGGCGACACCCTCAATAACCTTCATCTCCGCCCCTTTGCTACCTGAAATTCACTCTGCACCTTGTTACCACTTGTACTCCGACCCAATCTATGCTGCTACTGGGTAACGTGTAACCGCCGATACAGACCCATGCTTCATATGAGCTCGTGCCCTGTACCTATAAAACCAACGCTTGACGCCCTACATAGTCATACCTTGCACTTGTACTCGATAATTACCTTTGTCTACCCAATCGCAAAGATTTTGATGATTTTCGTGTGTAACTGTTCCGCCCGACATGATCAATTTGACTAGAAACCTCAAGATGGATATGGCGAAGCTGCATATGACTGAAATGACTAGTAAAGTGCTGAAGAAATGGCACCGACATGCCAGTGCGAGGATTTGAAATGAAATGTTGGACCTCAACGCATCTTTGTCACATGACTGGCTGCATCCATCACGTTTAGTATTCATAGTAAATTACAGAATCTTTTTTCTTTCCAGTCTCGCGAACGTCTAACTTCTACAAAATAAACTCCAGCGTAAGTATGCTAGTAGGCCCATGTTAAATATTGTCTCCCCACTTGATTCTAAGCTACGAACACTCCTCTGGACAGCATTCGCCGGTCTCAATTTCTTTGCTTCTGACTGCTTGCATCGGCTCATAAGAATCTCCGCATCGGAAAGGAAAGGAGATTTGAGGGCATTGCTCGACGCTCCTCAGCGTTCGCAGTTTCACCTGTTCCGCCTTACATCCTTACCTCGGGTCAAGGCGCCTACTTGTAGTCGGTTGGAGTTCTCCAACAAGAGTTGTTCTTTGTGACGTCACTAGAACGCAGAATAACCTTGTCATGATAGCACCACCAGTTGGTCTATTTGAAGAGGCTCTGTTTACCAGTCCTATATAAGCAGGTGAAATGTGACTGAATGCTGACTACTACCTCAACCTCCCCCCCCCCCCCCCCCCCCCCCCCCCCCCCCCCCCCCTCCAGTCCCCTCCCACACTCCCCAACGGGCACCACCCCCACCACACCCCACATCCAAAACAACTCACCCACC
>JABCKO010015878.1:0-14572 GCA_018855915.1 Tephrocybe sp. NHM501043
GAGGATTAGGGGCAGACATGGACATGATGAGCGTTGTGTGGGACAAAGAGAGTGCTGTTCGGATCAGGCAGAAAGCTGAGAGAGTGAGATCAGACTGGCAGTCAAAAGGATGGCAATGGGGTGATACACGGTCGGGGGCTATAGGGATGTGGGGGATGGTGGTGGTAAGAGGAGAAGAGGACCTCGTTGCATGCTCAACGTCAGAAGCATGTTTAGGAATCCTGTTTTTGATCTATTTATAGATCACAACGTTACTTAATAGCATTCAAAAGGATGAGTGGTAGTGTTACATTTCATGTTGTATCTAAAACTATCATAAGCGAAGCTTCCTCGTCGTAAAACAAAATGCACAAAAAATCACTCTTTACGATACAATCTTCCAATAAACGGCACTGTTTTCGGGGCCGACAACCGCACACTGTTCGACTTGAACATTGTGTTTCCAAACCTTGCCGTGCAAGTCAAGGACCTTGGCTTTTCGTCGGCGGAGCATGAATCGGCCACCCTCTGGCGTCTCGAGTGCTGTTGGGACGGGGACACTTGACTTCTTGCCGTTTCCAAGTTCAGATTCATAGTTCTTTCCCCACACAACAAGATCGCGTCCGCCTACGTTCGTGGTGGAGGCTGTGTTGAGCGTGAGTAGGACGTGCCCAGTAGGGGAAATGGTGACAGAATGTGGAACAATAGGCTGAAGGCTTCGAGTGATGTCGCTATCTGCAAGCGAGCAAGTCATTCAAGTGGGAATGTGGACACGAAGACGGGGATACAGTGCTTACATTCGAGCAGGCCACTGACATTTCTGGCACGTAGTGGTGTGGCTTGGGAAGAACTGAAGGTATTGCTACCCAGTCCACCCCATTGGCCGTTGCCGCAAACAAGCAAGTCGACTATAGTTGGGGACATAGGGCTAGTGCGCTCCACGGTAAATGCCGTCAAGTCTCCACCTTCACGAAGTACGGAAAGAAAGATAGGTGAGATCACTGGGTGTTGATATGTGCGCTATGACATACCTGCTGCAATGTCGATGCATTTCGTGTTGCCGCGGGAAGCAGACGACTTCCACAAAACGATCTCAGTCGGCACAGTGATGGTGTCCAACGCCACATTACTGCCTAATCCACTTTGACTGTTGCGCATGTTAGTTCGCAGGGCTCAAAGTTTTCAATGTGACCAACTGACTGACCCAAAATCATTTGCACCCCATCCAAGAACTCTTCCATCGGGAGTCCGCGCAAAACTTGTCCTTCCACCAGCAGCAATCTGAGCCATTTCAATGCCTTTCAAAACGGGAATCTCGAATAAGTTGGGGCAAAATCTGATATTTGAGTCGTCAATGTCGGCTAAATTTTCTGAAGTTGTGGGAACGGAGGTGGGGCGAGCAGAGCGGGAAGTGTTCGCAAAAGGATCGGCAAGGGATTTGGGGATGAGTTCGACATCAAGATGGCCATTCGTTGGAGAGCGATGGTGAATGGTAGGATCGGGAACTTTGAATTTACGGAAGCCCAATTGGCCGTATGCATTGGCTTTTTTGTCGACAGGGTGGGCAAAAGCCCGGCCCTTAGATGTCAATGCGAGGACATGATGATCCCCTGCATCTATTGAGACAATCCTATGATCTTGTGAATATTTGATCATTAATGTCGAGAACTGAGCCGATTACTTTTCACCCCACATGAGATGCTCAGCGGGAGCAATTTCAACAAAGTCGACTGTCTCATCCTCGCCCCAGAACCAACCGGTTCCCCACCAAGAATCGCTAGAAGGAGTAGGTGTTCCTGGTCGAAGGACTTGCTTAGTAGAGTTTGTTGATAATGCATAGACCTTTCCAGAGGCAGAAAGAGCATAGAGTTTTCCCTCAGTAATTTTGAGTTGCGTGATATTCTGGTAGATAGTGCTCAGACATTAGTGTGGATGGAGAGTAACTATATGCCCACCTTTTCTCTGAGTGTTAAAGTAGGCTTGCGCTTTCCCACGTCGTCGCTTGAAAATCCCTTGCCCCATTGATACACATCACCCCGCGAGTCAACACAAGCTGCATTGTCCTTGTGAATGGCAAGGTCCCGGAGAGCGACACCGTCCAGCCAAGCAGCAACAGAAGGGGTTCTAATCACATCAGTCGGCTCCTGAGTAAGTGTGTTCGACCTGGCCCTTGTCAGAGTACATAAGGGAAATGTACTGCTGGATTACCTGTTTGAACCCCATACAACTGTGCGTAGGTCGTCTGCGTCTGCTACGTCACCACCGGCAGGAAGTACAGGTTTTTTATCCATAACGTTACCAAGAGAAATTGGAGAAGCAGTGTCATTGTGGATAGGCCGGTTGTTCTGATACCACAGGATGTATGCAGCCAAAAGACCAGACGATATGGCGACCCCAGGGTGTGCCCGGAGGTGTGAGTGTGCACCGCGCGCTGAGGAAGATGCCTGGGAGTGAATCCTACGGTAACTGGGGCCAAGAGCTATCCCTACGCGCTTGAACATGATGGGTGTGGGTAGTGTACAGAGCGGAATGTGTGTGCGTCACCGTGAAACAAATTGAGACAAAATCTTCGGCGCGTCCGTCGCGGTCACGTGCCGCCGCCGCCAATATTCTCCCCAGAAGTCAATCAAGTGCCGATGTGGCGATGAAAACTATGGCACGGTTGCGAGTCGTGAGACGGAGGAGGGTTCGGTTTTCCTAATCATGACTTGTTCATCAGACGCGCAGAGCCGTTCGTGTGTAAACTCTAGTCACAAATATAAAGGTCTCAAGCGCGATACTAATTCTCAGCAGAATGAGAGTTTGAAGTACATTCAAAGTACACTGAACATGAGGAATATCTTCTCCCTTTCCTATTCACATGACACCAGAACCTCTCGAACTAGACGCACTTCCTCCTGTATGTTACGCCGCATGGCCCTTGTTTAGAAAATGTGGAAATATGTTTTTCAACAGCATAACATGTTATCGCCTTCCGAGTCACTCGGTATTACTGATCCTATCTCAGTCTGGGTTACGGAACAAAACAGTCTGTGGCATTTGACTGTTGGATACAAAGCTGTAGCCAAGTCATTCTGAATACTTATCGTTGTGCGACGAAGACTACGTGTAGAATAATTGCCAGAGTATGAGTTGAAGCGCGGTTCTATGGATTAGCAGAATAAATTGTCATGGAAGATGCCCTGTGCAGCCTACCTCGAAGGGCTCAGCACTCCACTCTAGCCAGGGAGCTATGAAAAGTGCTTCTGTGGCTCATGTCTGCTGAATCCATGAACTGAGCTCAACGAAGATATAATCCGAATGAAATATTTGGCCAGGCCATGCTCAAGGTACTGCAGGTGTGAAGTCCATTGATTGAGGTGACGGCTGCAGGTACGGATACTAGGAGTAGAGAGACGATATTATACACATGTTGTCGACGTCGTATTGGGATATGTATGGCGTGCGATTATTATTCTTGTCATTTGTGAAAGGTCGGGTCAATCCACACAGCCTGGTAATGAAATGGGAAATAAGATGAAGGTTTGAAACGTTGGTGTGCTTGACTCGCCCGAATCACGACGCTTTCTTCCCCGTCCTTCTCTACTGTCCGCATCTCCGATCCACTATGGACGCTTGGGCTACTCACAAACCGCGCAAGATTCTCCAGTTTCGCCGCGTCTATACCGTACTGCTTTGCGAGTACATTCACCTCCTGTGTCGATTTTGCAGACTTCCGTCTATCCAGAAGGTCGCTAAGACTTGCTGCGTGCAATCGATTATGTACCAGAGATAGAGAAGCTGCTTCTGACTCTGACTCTGACCGAGATTTGAAGAGCTGAGCAGTTTCCTTCGCTGTTGTTGCTGTTGACTATGCGGTGTAAATATGTGGTATCAAAAGTCGCAGGGAAAGTAGACGAACTGTGCAAATGGTCTGCATGTGGTGGTCAATGCGAACGGGTCCTAGACGAGTAAGATTCGCTAAGAAATCTGGGTCTTGGGCATCCCTTTCAATATCTGTGCTAAACTAAGCGATGGATGTTGAGAACACGACAAAGCTAACCTTGGCTTCTACTTTCACTAGCACGTCTGTCGACGGGAGGTCTCTCCGGAGGGGGCGGATGTGAAGGATGTGGAGTACGTGCGCCAGCCCATGAAGGCGCTTCGGCGCGTGCAGGGAGTTTGCGGCCAGCCTTGGATGCTACACCTCCCATTTTTGATTTCGTCAAGAAACAAGTTGTGATCTTACGTCATGAGGTGGCAGTAGTACATTTGCTCTGTTCAACTAGTAAAAAATAAATTACCACGACCGCGAGCTTGTATTGAGCTGTCTAGAATTTTCATGGCCGTCTTCAGCAGCCGTCCTTTGTTGTACAGTAAGAGGGAAAAGGAAGAGTAAATGTAAGTAGCAATATTGGGAAAACAACAAACTAATGCGACAACACCACCCGAATACCGTGTCGGTATCGGCGTCCCGAATTTTGTTTCAAAGGAATGTATGGAGGCATGTACACCGCGTTGCGGAGGGAAGTACGGGTATAAGGGTTCAGGGACTATTGATCCAAATGGTAACCAAGCGCACACGGACATTCGAGTTAAAATATAGAAACTAAGCAAGGAGCGTGATGCATAGAATAGAAAAACCGATGGAAAGAGCGGAAGTCATGACGGTCGTGTGAAGGCATTTAAGCATGGAACGCCCCCATGTTCGGAGGGTTCGTTTGATAGGCAGGGTACATGTATTGTTGGTAGACTTGAGGCGGGGGGGATTGCATCGGCTGAGGAGGCATGCCTCCATAAGACGGCTGAGCCATTCCGAGGACACCAGGCGACTGGTTACTATAAGAGCCGGCGGGAGCAATTGACCCGTTCGATGGCAGAAGGCCGGCGCCACGACGGACGCCACCAGAGCGCACGGCATTGAGATCGGGCGAGCGCATGGCGAAAGGATTGAAAGGATCGGATGAAGGCGAGAAGGCTGCTGCAGAGCTCGGAGTACGCCTGGCAGGTCCACCATTGTTGTAGACGGGATCGATCTGAAGTGGTTGCTGTGGAGGACCTGCTTGGGGATTTTGACCACCCATTTGAAGAGCTGCCATCATCGAAGCCAGACCCTGGTCGTTGGTCGGATATCCAGAGGGGAGGCCTGGTACCCCAAACGCACCCTGAGTGGGTTTGGATTTCCCATTCTGAGGAACATTGGTGTATGTGGGCTGGAAATTGGGCACCGGCAGTCCAACTTCCTCGATCAATCGGCGATAGGCTTGTGTGGCGATCACTTTGAGCTCAATGAGCACACGCTTGGTCGCCTCGAAGTATTCGGGCTTGGCGATGGGGTCGAGGAATGGGCTCGTCAAAATTTTATGGACAACAGCGACGCCATTGACCTGATCCCCAAGGACATCGGTAAGGACGTGGTCAGCAGGCGAAGAGAAGAGAGCGTCCACAATTTGACGAGATGCCTCTGGCTCAATCTTCTGATTGACGATGCGAAGGACGGTCAAAGAAGCCAGCTTGTGGGTGCACAAGTGGGAGAGATGAGGGGTGAAGCGCGGGGCAAGCAAATTGTATCGCGAAGGGAAGCCTGAGGTGTCCAGGAGCCAGGTGAGCAAAAGCGCTCCGTTAGGATTGGTCGCCAACGGGATGGAGTTGAGGATAACCGCAGTTGCAATGCGACGCTGCTGGCTAAGGGTGATATGAGGGCTCTCGAGGCAAGCCCTCATGCTTCGCGCACCAAAACGACCCTGTGCAACTTCCCACATACGGTCGACAATAGCATCGAAGATGAAGTCGTTTGCGGGGGCCCCAAAGCGAAGGCAGCATCTGGAGTATATGATGAGCAACAGGACAACGAGCTTGCATAAAGATTGCGTACTGGACGACATAGTTTCCGAATTGATCCAGAAGCAGGGGAGGAGCATACGCCCTGAGGTTCTGAGCAATTACTGCCACCTCCTCTTGACTGGTGACACACTCGATGATCTTTTGAGCAGCCCAGGTGCCGTTCTTGTGAATGCCGATCATCGCAAGATGAGGAGTGATACGCTCCAACATCATGAATCGGGGTCCAGGCGAGCACTTCTCAAAGAGTTTCTGGACAACCTGTACATGACTGTGAGGATAAGTTGAGTTCTGTTTATGTTTATGCGTACCGTGTTGCCAAGCCAGTCAGATGCAAGATCCACAATTTCACCATCAAGGAAGTCTGCAACAACCTGATCAACTTCTTCAACAGTCATTGTGCCCGAATCCAAACGCTTGCGAAGCTCGCGTAACTTTGAAGCATCCCAGCGCCTGTTGTGGGGGCGCTCCGACACCAGGGGAATGGTGGTATAATACATGGTGGGAGGGCGGAATTCTAAAGGGAATATTTGGAATGCATTTCAAGCATTAGACAAAATCGAACATACCAGCCAAAGCCTGGATATCTGCTTCAGCGTCAGTGGCACCGACGCTAAGCTCCCTCATGATCATCTGTTGCTCAGTGACCGAGGGAGCCCACCCAACTGGTCTGGGCACACCATCATTGTTAATATATGATCCAGAGTGCGCGCCAGATCCGACCATGCTGAGAAGAAGGTTCGACCTATAATTCTCCACAGCACCGCCGAGTACTTGCTGGTCAGCTGGAATGGTCGAGGCGCCCTTGACAGACCGCAGTGCGTGGATGGTCGCTCCAACACTGAGGTCACCAACTCCTTGAACCACGATATTGGTATTTTCCTCGGTTGCCGTTGCGCCCTCTTGGCCGTTCTTAACGGGGACCTTGGCAAACCCAATACGAATAGCTCCAACGTCACTACCGAGTACGTCACGGCCGTTGAGGGCTTTCCGGGCTCTGACAGCATCGTCTAACCTCTCGAAATTAACTAGAAAATTGTCTCATCAGATATCACATAGAAATATTAGAGTTGAAGTGCACGAACTAAATCCACAGTTCTTATGAGTCAAAACTCTAGCGGATTCGATGGGGCCATAAGGACTGAAGACGCTCAAAATAGTGGCAGGAGTGGTGGTGGAAGGTATTGATCCAATCCAGAGAGCACGAGTGGGGGTGGATTGAAGTTGAGCATCCATTCCTCCCATGCTGGCAGCAGCACTAGCCGATTTGGCGGAAGCAGACCCAGGAGGAGACGTGGGGCCAGGGCTAGTCGGAGTTCCTTTGGCGGGAGCAACGGGAGCGCTATCCGCCTTTCCAAAGCCGATGCGGACAGTCTGGCCGTTCGGCATTCCGATGTCACCACCGAGCCTGTTGAGGACATCTTCCTTAGCACGGATAGCATCCGCCTGGTCAACGAAGTTGACAAAACCGCATTCCTAGACAGAACGAAAGTTAGCTTTGTCCTTGTGAGACTGACTGGAGAAGGAATTCACCTTTTCCGGGAGCAGCCTGAGACTCTCGATTGCACCATAGGGAGCAAAGTGGCGGATGAGTTGCTCACTGGTGACAGCGCTGTCGAGGTTCCCAATCCATAAGGAACGAGTAGGCGCCTGGGTTTGCGACTGACTCTCGGATTTCGGAGAAATCGAGCGGTTTTGGGAGGAGGGGGCGATCAAATATGCCGAAGCCCCTCTTCCTGGGGTGATGGTGTCTCCACCCGGGAAATGAACTGTGGGTGAAGCAGCACTGATCCTCGGTGCAGTCGTGGATTTCAAAATTCCAGCTGGCCCCCCAATATTGCTGTTGACACCAGACAGGCCAGACGTCAAATCGTTAATAAATGGAAGGGTGTCCGCGGCGGTCGTAGCACGGCGCTGCATGGGGCGCATTGGGTCATCAAGGTTGCCTACAGAGGTAGCCCTAGGCCTATTAGGAGCCAAATGGTCGGTTGCCTTGAAACCTTTCGCCATGTAAGCAGACGATGCGTAGCCGCCCTCGAGGTTGGACGTTTCGTAAGAGTTGATGCGTTGGCGGGTGTAAACATGATCGTCGTAATCGTCAAAGAATTCTTCCTCCTCGGCGGCAGGGGTCCCTAATAAAGCTCCACCAACAGAAGGCCGGCTGCGGTAGGGATTGGAGACGGTACTCGCGCGCATTCGCGAAGGATTGCCGGCAAGATTGCCTGCGATTGCTGCCTGAGCTTGGTTGCGCAACTCCGAGATGGTCGCAGCGGGGGGTTGGCGATAATCATCCAATCCGAGGTAGTCGAGAGTGTGAACATCGAAGTCATCTGGCCCTGAATCTGCGGAGGTGACGGATCGCAGTTCATCTAGAATTGGAAAGGTGTTCCCACTTCCATTGGTTGAGGATAACCAAGATGACGAGAAGATGGAGGGGCCAAAAGCATTTGAAAGGCCACCAGTGGGAAGGGTGAGTGATCCCGATCGAAGGCGGCTATTGCGTTCAGACGCTGCGGAATTGGCGGACGTGGATGCGACTGATGATGCGTGACGAAGGTTGGGTCGGACCGGTGCGGCAATGGCAGCTGGAGCAATTGAGCCAGGAGCAGGTCGGTGGACTTGGTCGGTCAAGGAGTCTGTCGATGCCGGGGTGCTCCCCAAAGTGGTTGATGCCGCGGCAAAACGTTGTGCAGCGAGTTGGACGTTGGAAGGGAGGGTCCCAGCCCTGGCCCTTCGAAAGCCGGGTGGGTAATTAGTGGGTGGCAGCGTAGCGCCATCCGCGGGAGTCGTGACAGAGGGTGAATGTTCATTAGGTGGGGAACCGCCTGAAGCTCGGGCGCGCAGCGCAGGAGGTAAATATCTGCCGCCCAATCGTTCCTCAGCCTCGCGTGCTCTGCTGGACACGTCAGTTTTGTAGAAATTGTTTGAAGAAAGGGACTACCTTTTGGCAAAAGCAGCAGAGGGGGCCGGGGGAGGAGTCTTACCAGGGGGCGGAGCCCTTGAATAGGAGCCGTTGTTGTCAGAGGCCGATAATGACATTATAGAGGGAGTTGAATGAAACGATTAGGGATTACGAAAGTGATGGGCGGACGCTTGCCCGTCTGAATACGAAGACCGTGAAGGAACGGGCCAATTAGGTCGAGAAAAGTCGTCAACGAGACGAAATTTTTGTCGTAATAGTGATGCCACCAGATCAGGTCGTTCGATAAGAGGGCCAACTTTTGAGAGGCGAAGACAGACAAGTGTTGCCCACAACTACTATAGTAGAGGTGCCGCCAGAAAATACTAAGTAATAGTGAACGGGGGTGAAGTAAAGACAGCAGCCTCACCAATCTTTCCTGCTGGCCCATCTTCCCACGCCTCACTTCCTCCTTCTCCCATGCCCATCGGCAGAACTTTCCTGCTTTCCCATCACTATATAAAATCCCGAATCTGTCACAGCCAGCCGTGTCTTTCAAACTTCAGATGCGCGTTGGATACGCGGGTTCACCAGTACCACCACTGAAATGACTTCTCGTACAACTTGTAGCCTCCCCGAACTGACGCGCGGAAGAACCTTTCATTCTGATCACGCGGAGGTACTTGGAGGTCAACGTGCGAGGTCAACCCTCTTTTACATAACCCCTAAAGCCAACTGTATTGTTGGCTTCAACGCCGCGTGGAGAGCTAGATGGAAGTTTCGATAGTTGTACTTCCGAGTTCGAATTCCATTTCCTCGCGACTGGAGTTACTTACCCCGGTTTTCGAGAATGGAATAACACCTGATGATCATTTGATTACAGTGGCAGCTAGAAAATGATTGCCTGTGCATAAACGCGGAGACATCATGACTGATCAGGTTGAACCTCAGGTGGTACATTGATCTGGGAGGTATGAAAGAACCAGAGAGGGGGACCTAAGTCTGAAGCTAAGCTTGAGCAAAAACCTGATCGACGCGCCCATTCAAGGCGTATCGGTTCGCTGCGAGGCGAATAGGTCTTAGACCGGCCGACAAGGACAAAGTATCTACCCCTTGCCTTCTGTCTGTCAAAAAAAAAAAAGTCGGACCCACGGGCGTGGTAAAAGGCCATATCTCGGCCAACTCAAAAGGAACCGTAAAGTACTACAACATAACTACATACAGCATATGTACTTACTTCGTACAGTAGTCAGGGCCTCATGGCTGATCCTTGCATACGATCACAGATCACAGAAGCTGGTTACAGTGTGTGGGAGCCTAAAGTCACAAACGGATACCTCAAGCTGGTTACCTTCGTACCGGTAAGCCTGGGATGGTGAATGAAAATATGTACTCAGAGTCAGGCTGATTCAGAGACTCTCAGGAGGAGGTGAACGGCGTGGAGATGGATCGTCAGGCCCCAGGGCACGGAGTTGACGGAGTTGGGGCATGACGCGTCGCCGCCACAACCGCGATCGGAATTTTAAGCGTTGGGGCCATGGTTTCAACCTCAGTGAGCACTTCTGACATGACAACTACGGAGATGTCTTGGGACAACGTTTGATTTGAAATAGGATATTTAATGGGAGGGAAGAAATTATCATGGACATACGATCTAGTAGAATTAAAAGCATGATGGGAGGCGCAGACAATAATACCAATAGCCAATAGTAGTTCAAAAGTGGCGGGGGTCTGTATGCATGTATGTATGTTTTACGTATCATATGGGGTGGAGAGAACGGAGCGATGCGACCAAGAATATCAATACACATTACACATGGGGCTGCAAAGGCAGCGGTACGGAGATGGGGGGTACTGGTTTTGAGTGAAGGGGTATTGGGACCATCGCACGACGAGAGGGCAATTTGATCTGCGTATGCGGTCAAAGGGTCAAAGCACACACACAAGCAATGAAAGGGTGAAGGAAAATAAAGGGAAACCGGTCCCTGAAACGGACAAGGTTGATGACGTTGAGAGGTCGGGTTGAAGAAAGGGTGGGTGCGAATACAAAGGCAAATGGGCTGATGTGCGTACAATAAAGAGGGGAAGTTCAAAAAAAACAATGAAAACAACTATATCTGATACAAATCTAGTATGGAGTGGTGGTCGGGAACTCGAACACGGTAATAAGCCGCACTGGGACAAGGCGGGATTCACAAGCATAGGTAGCGATTAAAAGAATCTTGAAAAAGAAAAAAGAAAGAAAAAGGCAGAAACGAGTGGGGAGGAGAGAAGAGGGAGGAGGGGCATGAGGTCCGGGCACTCACGCAGTCGATCAGAACAGGGAGTTCCTCGAGCCGCCTCGTCTGGTTCGCGTCTTCGTCGTCGGGGGCTGTACCTGCGCCGCCATCGCATCCGCGACTCGCTTCGACCTCCGCAATGGACGATCTGACGTATTATCCGACGTCTTCACAACAGGCTCGGGCTGCGTCATCTGTACCTCCACGACCGCCGACAGGAACGCTGTCTTCACCTGCTCCCCCACAGCCGGCGATGACGGTGGTGAATTCTCCTTATCCCACTCCGGTGCCCCGCACAGCGCATGGAACATCTCTTGCTCGGACGGACTGAGCGGAAGCTCGATTGGCTCTGTCATGCGCTCGGGGGAGCCCATCGCCAAAGACAACACGAACGCCCCGCTCTGAGCCGGTAGAGGCTCTACCCATGTTTGTTGCGATATCGATGTCGTATGTTCTGAGGGTCCACACAACTGTGTCGCTTGTATCGTGGATCCAAAGTGCGGGCCGAAGTGTCCAAGCATGCGTCCTTGTGTGCTGGATCGGTGGAAGTCCTGTAGCGCCGTCGGGAAACGCTCAAAGAGCGTGTCGGAGAGGAACGTATGGAGCGGGCTGTTCTGTAGCGGGGTGTGGTCGCGGACATATGCTTGCGCTGCGGAGAGAGGCACCCATGTTCCCGAAACCATGACGGAGCCTTTTGTTACAGCAATAGCGTTCGGGATGGCGTGAGGGACTGGACCGGGAGTACCGGAGTAGGCCACGATAGTCGAAAGGTTGACAAAGTCTGTATCAATGCGGCGGAGAAGCTGGAATGGCCCGAGCATCATCTGATACACTGATATGCCTATAAAGATAGGGATCAGTAAGCTTCGCTTCTATGCGGGGTAAAAGGAGAACATACCTTCGATCGAGGTTGCACTTATGGCAGGCGTGCAGGGATGGCAAGTGTGCACGACGACGACATCAGATGCGGTGAGCTCTTGATGAGAGGGTGTGGGGGGTATTAGCAGGGACGACGGAGCTACAGCGCTCGGAGAGTTCATTGACATTGACTGTATAAGGGCGGCCAAGGAGTGGGAAGCCGAAGGAGGTGGAACTATGACAAGCTCAGGCTTTGATGACCCACGTGGAGGTGTCGAAGGACTAGGTAGAGATGAGGGTGAGGAGGATGTGTGGAAGTACGAAAACGGTATGGGCTGCGTCTTTGCACGGGGTCGAAGCGTCGCGAAGTGCCCCTCGTTCGACTCTGAGGCATCTCGGGAACTTTCTGGGCTTGGAGAGTCAGAGTAGGCCAGGCTCGGGGGTTGTGATAGTGGTGACAGGGGTAATGATGGCCCAAACGCGTCTGATAGCATGAAAGGGTTGTCAAGATCAACGTCCTCCTGCTTGATGCGCGCCGTTTGATCGCCGTCTCCTTCAAAGTTCCAAGGTTGGTTAGAATCAGTGTAACTAGACTCCCATGACCAAGTATCCAGCGACTCTTGCTTGACGCAACTCTTCGAATCTCCCTCGAGGACACTTGCGGCAGCTTGTGCAATTGCCTCCGCGACCTTGGCACCGGCTAAAGTGGAATCAAAGTCCTCCCATGCCTCCAACATGCCCTGTACGTCCGTCGGCTCCTCCTTCACTGTGACTTCCGGGAGCATGGCAGGAGCTGAAGGCGATCTCGGTCCGGGGCTCTCCCACATTTCGCCATCGCCTTCGCTGTCAAGGTCCGCGTCCCATCCATCGGCATCAGAGTTGGAAAAGCGTGGGGCAGTCGACTGGCGGCGAGCTCCAGTCATGGTGATGTGGAAGTCGTCGTCTTCGTCTTCGGAGTCGGGTGGAGGAGAACCGACGCTGTATGAGACCGAGGGTGAACGTCGATATGGGTCGTGAGCGTAAGACGAAGGGTAACATGGGTAGGGATTGTCGAAAGATGGGGTGTAGCAGGGGATAGATATCGACTTTCTCGGGTATGGCGGTAGGGACCAAGGCTCTTCTTCGACCGGCTGTGGGAGTGAGGGCGCTTCGTCTTCTTCGGATGATGACGAGTCGACAGACATAGAGTCATCGTCAGAAGACTCGGAATCAGAATCGTCACTATCTTTAGAGACACTTTGATTTCTGCTCGATTCCGACCTACTGTGAGTAGTCGATGTCGACGCAGAGCCTGCGCGGCACTGTAACGGTTTGAGTCGAAGAGTAAGCTTGACTTTGGGGGGTGGTTGACCCTCGTCGTTGTCAGAGTCGAGGCCCTTCGCGACGCAGCCACGTAGTGGTCGTTTTCGCTTCTCCCCACAATGTTCCTGCCTCTCCTTCTCGCGTCGTTTCTTTTCCTGTGCTGCGCTCATGTTTCCCTTCCTTCCATCCTCTCCGTAATCACAGAGCCTGATTCCTGCTCTTGCGAACGGACACGGAGAGCCGGTCGAGCGGCTCAGATACCACACGACAGTGCCGCGTCTGAAGTTTGTGACTCTATTCTCGGGAGTTGCGGCGCAGTGTGCTCCGCCTGAGCGCGAATGGAGGGCAGGGAGAAGGTCGTCGTCTGATGCGGTGCCGGAGAGAATGTGGCGTAGGAGAAGAGGCTGGTCCTGCTGTGCCTCGCAGCGGTGCATATGAGTGCGAATATAGGTGGTGATGGCCTGGCTGGCGGCTGACACACTGAGGGAAGAGAGTCAGGTGAGCAGAAAGGGTGACAGGTGCCGAATAGACGTACTTTTGACAGACAAGCCCGAAAGTGACAGTCATGTCTGCGAGGTCTTTGATGGTCATTGCGCGATTATCCTGGTGAACGTGAATGTCAGCACGGCGGTGGCAAGAGTGATCGGAAACATTGCACACACCACAGAGAGGAATGAACGGCCTATTGCGAGAAAAACCTTGCTGTTTGCATCGTCTGGGTGGAGGACAATGCCGGGAGGAGGAAACTGGGGATAGGCGGTGGGTGCCGCAGGAGGAGTGGGCTGACTGAGAGGCGCTGGGGAGTGGCGGAGGCGGATGGAGGGCTTGATGGATATATTCTGGCGGATGCGGGTTGCATAGGAGTGGTGAGAGAGATGGTCGGGCTGGGGCTGGTGCATTGGCCCGGAAGAGAGGATGGGAGTTGCAGAAAGAAAAATCAGGGATCCTCAAGAACTCTACACTTCTTCACGCAGCACGGCACCACCCAGGGACCCCGATCACCAGCTGTGCCCCCTCATTCCTGGCTCTGTTCGGCAGTACCTCCGGGGTCCGGGCCAGCCGCAGATCCCCGTCAGATCGTTGAGCGAGCCTTTCCATCACTGCTTCCCCTGCCAACATAATTGGCCCGCCCATACATTCCTATGCACACGCGACACCATTCCTCCGTCCTGAGCCGCTGCCATTGTCCTCTTTTCCTTTGTTTGATGCTCGCGTATGCATCCACTCGCGTCGTTGCCACCGCACTCCATCTTTTTCTTGTTTCTTCATTCCAGCCATCCTTTCACATGCCCTTACCCCCGTTCTGACTCCACCCGTGTCTAACAGAGATTGCCGCCACCGCGAAACAGACCCGCCTATGTATTCTCTCATATCTTTTGCGTCATATCTCGATCACGTTTTCGGACCAAACTCTCCGCGATCACTTCCAAACACG
>JABCKO010015878.1:14656-55043 GCA_018855915.1 Tephrocybe sp. NHM501043
CGCGACGACAGCAAGGCTCGATCGTTCAGTCATATTAATTGCTCAGCGCTTATCCCTATTGCCTTTAATTTGAGACAAGACAAATATGCGGTATGATAATGGTCACAATACTAATACAGGCAGCACAATACAGTAATAAAATAGACAAATCCCCAAGATACAACGAAATCAATCAGGCCGCGACCTATTCAAGGAAACGGTCAGTTGATGCCTCCATAACAGCATATCAGATCGTTCACCTTTTTAGCCTTGGACCCAGGTTTTGCTGCTGTGGTCTTCGACCGTGGCTTCGCGGCAGTCTGGGTGCGTCCATCAGCACGAGACAAGCTTTTCAGGCGCTCTAGACCAACCTTTGTTGTCGCAGCTTTCGCTGTCTTTGACTTCGTGGCAGAAGTAGACTTGGAGACGCCAGCGGTCGTCTTCTTAGCAGCAGCTTTAGCCTTTGCAGCGGATGTAGCACCAGTCACAGCCTACACCACGGTGAGCGCACATCCATGGCAGTCAACAGATAATCTGACCTTCTTGGCAGATCCTTGTTTTGTGGTGGCCTTCTTTGTCGTCGCCGCCTTCGGCTTACCAGCAAGAACTTTCTTTGTGGAGGCAGTAGCTTTCTTCGCAGGAGCGGCCTTCTTCACAGCAGCGACCTTCTTCCCAGTAGCAGTCTTGATAGCAGCAGCCTTGGACGCAGGCTTCTTGGTCGTGGTCGGCTTTGGTTTGGCAGCAGCCTTGGTAGCGGTCTTGGAAGGGGGCTTAGAGTTCTGAACAGAAGGTTGGTTTTAGACTCTAAACAATACAGAGCTTATTAATGTTGTAACACCTCTTTCGCGCCACCAGCGGCGGGCTTCGCGAGCTTGACCTTTCCAGAAGGACCCTTGGGAAGAGTGAAGATACCGGCCTCGGCACCGGTGGTGATGGCACGGTTGAGTTGGTAGGTGTTCGCGGCTGTTGATTCGAGTTTATATTGCTCTTCAGCATACTGTGATGCGAAAGCTTTCAGTTAAATAGGTGTGTATATGCGGCGAAGTTAGGGTGCTTATACCTTCTTGATAGTAGCACGCGAGACGCCCTGACGAGCATCCTCCTTGTTGTTAATGATACGTTCCTATCAATACATGTGAGGTTAGCATGCAGGACGTCAGTCCTAGGCGAGATCAAGTGGACGTACGGTGACGATCTCCTTCCACGAAGGGTGCGAGGAAGCAGAGGCCTTGGCCTTGGGGGTCTTAGTCGCGGCCTTTGCCTTGGGGGCAGCCTTCGCCTTGGCAGCAGCAGGCTTCTTGACAGTGATAGCTTTCCTAGAGGTTCTCGCCTTGGTGGCGGAGGCAGGCTCTTCTACGACGGCGATGGCAGGGTGAGTAGGCTCAGGCGACGGGGAGGTCTGGGAGGACATGCTAGGGTTGGGGGGATGCGGAGATCTAAGTGGGACAATGGGTTTAATGAGAGTCAGAGACAAGCGTTGAAAAAGGGGGGGAGCGAGGGGTACTTGGTTTTAAACACTCCAGTGGGCGCGTTGTTGTGGCCATCATGTGATGCACAGGTAGTGGCTGTGTTGCATTTCGGTTTGTTGATTGCTCGAGGAGCACAAACGCGTCAACGCGTCTGTCACGTGGGTCGCGTGCTTGTATTTGAACTGCTTACAGACATCAACAATAAAAGTTTTTCTCCTCTTGTTTTCCCTTGTTCGATGCCATCTTGCCATCTTGCAATGCTTCGGTCTGTTACTAACAGTGGATACGCGACATTGAAGAAAACCTCTTTGTTTGTAATACAATATAGATATCCTCGAGCACGACGATGATATACATTTATACAAAGTCTTACGATTACAAGACCTTGAAGGCACCGTTACTCTGTGCCTTGGCCCTTGCCTCCGTAGTGACCCATCCCTCCGCATCGTCCTCAGACGGAATGGAAATAAAGTCATCGCCGTTCAGAAGCTTGCCCACAGAGGGTCCACGGATAACGAGAGTGCCTGTAGGGTCCGCACCCTGCTCCACCTTCTCATCGTCGAGGCCAATAAGCTTCGCCTCGATGTTCACACTTGGTGGGCCGACGTGTGCGATGAGAGAGTCCTTGAGCGTGGGGAAGTCCTGGAGATCCAGGGGGTGTGATGCGAGCACAGGTCCTGGAACGAGTGGGTGTGTGTAAGCATTCACGATCGGAATGGACAGCGCAACCCTGGAGGGGGTAACAATAGCTGCGTTCAGGGGTCCTTCAAGTCCGAGATTCAGTCCAAATCGGGGGGGACAAAGAATGAAGACCACTCACCACCGCTGATGACCGCACCACGGAGGGTCACCGCGGAATCGCCGATTACTTTTGACCGTGCACCATCGTAAACGAGGCGATCCCAGAGGCTCTCCTTGGTGATGAAACCTTCGTTGAGGTTTGCCAGCTTATGTCTCTTCGCGAAGGGGTACAGGATGAAGGACTCTGATGCCTTTTTGACAATTGCCGATACCGTGCTCTGCAGGTGGTTGGGCTTAAGGAAAAGTATCGTGGGCGACGGGATGGGATACGCGCTACCAGAAAGCGTGTCTTTGACATCCTCGTCGATCGCGGCTGGAATATCTGTCAGCACCCTCATCTAATCTAATTTAATTGAGGTGTACTCGCCTTCTTCATTGGGGTGGTATATTTTGGAGCTTGCAAGGGTAGCAAAACTTGTGCCCTCATAGATGGCAGTGTAGGCGACGGCCCGTCCGAATGCAGTACTCAATGAGTGTGCTGAGACAAGAGTGTCCAGCGCGGAGAGTGAGTGCGAGAGTGGGAATAGCGCGCGTGTAGCCGCTACTCCAGCAGTCATATTTTCGTGGGTCAACTGGGCACCTTGCACCTGACCATTCGTAGTTTCAAAATAGGACACGGTGAAAACATCGCTTGAATCTTGAAACTCTGTTTAAGCAAACAAAAACATATGTGGGAACCCTGAGCTTACTCGGCAATGGTGTGGCGACCTTTGCAACTCGGACACCCTCTCTCTCCACTTCCGAAAACTCCAGGACTTTGATATTGCTTGCGACGGCCGCAAGATCCTTCGGAGTGGTTTCACCTACGACGATGATGGTGTGATTGACCGTGCGGTCTCCTTCATACAACAGTTCAAGGATTTGCGGGAGGAGGTTAGTGTGAGTGATGATGGCATTGGGAGGGGATGATTCCAAAACAAAGGAAAGCAATTTAGACGAAGAAAGCGTTTGAGAGAGAATCGAGTGAGAGGCCAGAGCAAGGTCACTGATGATGAATTCTGCGAAAGCCTGTCAAGATCATTTCGGACAAACGGGCGAATGCATACCAAGTCCGTCATTGAGGAGAATCAAAGCCTGGGACTGGTGTGGTTTGAGGCCCGCAAGGCGAATCAGACCAGTTCCAAAAGACGCAACCCTGTCTTGCAGAGTGTGGTTGGTGAGCTAGAGCAGGCCGATCAGACAGCGGTAAGGCATTATTAAAGGAGAAGCATCTTACTCGGGTCGACCAAAGGGTGCGGGCAGCTTCAGCCTCAGACCTAACGAAGTCTGAGAGAATGTGGACATCCTTATGAGGCCTCATAGGGAACTGAGATAGCTGTTGGTTAACAATCCAGTTCAAAAGACGCGGACACGTACTCTTCCCATAAGCCCTGTTCCGTAGTTTCTATAGACCGCACTTTCAGTGGGATTGCGGACCCTTCCCACATCACTCTGACGGCCGAGAAGAATTGGATGGACAAGAGGTTGGGGTTTGTATAGATTGTTCAAGAGGAACACAGTCGCCGCAATGAGTCCGAGGAGAATGGTCAGGTCATCGGTGACCAGGTATTCAGCTGCTACTGAAGCCATCCTTCCAAGATATCTTTGACTGTGTTAGCTCTGTCCTTACGCCACGGGCACGTTCGTGGGGGTTAGATAGTTGGCTCTGAGAAGAGGTGGACTTCAGTCGAATTGAGTGGGAGCCTGGAGGAAGCCGTATTATGTAATCGATTTCCAGCTCAAGGGTCGGCTAATTCCCCTTGTCATTCGCTTTCTCCAACTTTCGGGACATGAGCTGGATATGAAATCCAGTGAAGCGCGATCTTTCGACGTGTTTCCGCGATAAAGCTAAATCCAGGTGCGACAATGCCTCCCGTGGCGTCCATAATTCACAACCCAGTGAAAAAGTACTACTTTCCCTCCTGTGACAGATTGGCCTTGGATTTCTTGCGATAGTGGCTGCTTTTTTTCTCTGTGGCGACCAACAGGGCTTGTATAAAAAGATAAATATGACTTTACCACCTTCCACACCACCGCGATGGGCTTTTGGTATCTCCTAGGACTTTCTGGTTCCTTTTTTGTTACCCATCTGCGTCCGTGCGTCGATGTAATATCACGTGACTAATTAAGCAGTTGGCAATGGGAATCGGAGCCATAAACCCTGACTTTGCACCCTTCCCTCTCTCTCGCGCTCTTTGTGATTTACTTGTCCTCCTACCCCTGACATCCCTTTCATCTATATCTTCACCATGCCTTCCGCCGCTGCTAAGAAGGCTCCTACTAAGGCTGCTCCCAAGACCAACGGCACTGCAGCCAAGTCTCGTGTCTCGACTCATCCCTCATGGGCAGATATGATCAAGGTTTGTGGCAATTACTGCGCCCTCTGCGCATTCGCGTCGCAGTATCTCAATGTAAACCCTAGGAGTGTATCATCGCGCACCCAGACGAGGCCCGCGCTGGTGTTTCACGTCCGACAATCAAGAAGGTATGTCAGATGTTTTGCGTTGTGCCCCTCTTTGCTCCTCTCACGATCGGCCTAGTTTGTTGAGTCTAAGTATCACGTTGCTGTCGACCACGCCGCCGCGAGTCAGCTCAATCGCGCTATTACTGCTGGCAACGAGAAAGGGATGTTCGTGCTTCCGAAAGGTTTGTGGACTTTCGATCTTTCTTTGCTGATCTGGCCTCACAGCTTGACCCAGGGCCTTCTGGCAAAGTCAAGCTTGCTCCCAAAGGCCGTTCGGATCCTGCGAAAGAGGTTTGTCGTCGCTCTAACGTCGCATGTTTATGATTGCTAATCATATCGAACAATAAGAATACCAAACCTCCTTCCAAGACCAAGAAGCCTGTTTCCACCAAACCAACAGCGACAAAGGCTCCTGCGAATAAGGCTAAGGCAGGTAGTGCCAAACCTTCTGCTGTGAAGAAGGCGCCTACCAAAGCTAAGGGCACCACGGCCAAGCCGAAGCGCGCTACTCCCGCTAAACCTGCTGCTACTCATGCGAAGGCAGTCAAGAAGCCTGCCACCTCTGTCAAGATGGCTATTGCTAAGAAACAGTCGGTGACTGCTACTAAGAAGGCCGCCACTGCAAAGAAAGGTGCTGCCAAAAAGGTAATAAAAAAATGTCGGTGGCTGTATACCTTCTAATTCATTCTGGTTTCTCTAGTCTGTCATAGGGGAGGCAAAGAAACCTGCTGCAAAGAAGATAGCTTCAGCTAAAACTCGGGCTGCTACGAAGCCTGCTGCTAAAGCCAAAGTGGCCTCGAGGACCAAGCCTGCTTCGAAGTCTACGGCGAAGAAGTCTGCATCTCAGAAAGTAAGCTTGATTTTTGTATCATTTGCATTTCCCGGCGGCTGATGTTTGGAAAATGTAGGCCTGAACTTATGCATGCTTGGCGAGGGTTCTCTATCACGGGGAGTTCTTATTTATGAATCTTGAAATGTATTTGTATCTGGGCTGAGGTTTCTTTCTATGATCATTGTCTTTGCCTTCTGTAAATTGACGTTGTATGCAACTGTTGAAGCGAACATTAAAGATTGTCAGTGAGATGCAAAAACTGGATATCCAAGTCTATTTCCACACAGTAAATCCATCCAACAGTCCAAATCCCTAGCATAAGGTGAGAGCTGGGTATATCCGGAGGGGTTAGATAAAATCGAGATAGTGTGTCATACTTCATGGTGCCTGTACCCGGAATGGGGTCAATGGTGGGAACACTTTCTCCGCAACACCAGTCCATATCGCAACAGGGTCATTTACGCTGTATAACAAACCTTGTAAGTCCCAACATCCACTAGGAAAGTCACAAGGCAGGCACAAACTTGTCAAAAGTCAGCTCAAGGTTGAAGTCAGCAGGGTGGTCTTGCCATTCTGGATTTGGGATCATTCAGAACATCTATCTGTTGGCAGCAGCATGATCAAGATACACCCACCTTCTGGTTCATCCTTATCGTCGATACCATAGCCCAGTCTCCAAGTAATGCCCTGGACGTTATTCGCCAAGCTACCGTGATGGGGATTAAAAGCTTTCACATGAGAATGACGAATAATTCATCTTACAAATCAGGCGGCGCAAGCCCATGATCCTTCAGCCCTGTCGACTATACAGGAGGGCGTTTAGGTTCAATTGAAAGAAATGCAATCAATGTGGATACACATACTTTGATTTCCGTGTCGATGGTCGAAAATCCAATAGATTGGCCTCCTACTGTCCCGCAGTATTGCTGGGGAACATCATTCTTTCCGCCTACAACAACCGTCTTGACACCCTCACGCTTGGACATGGTTATCTAAATGGCAACCTCAATTCAGCCCTGAGATACCCATTTGTATGCAGTACTTACGCTAAAAAGCGAGCAAGAGCTTCCACAACTGTGCAGGATTATATCAGAAAAGGTTTATGGGTAGAATATCCAGAATTGACTGACCGACCGTTCGAAACAATAACAACATTTTGTGGTTCGAACAGCGCATGCTCAGGAGGATCCCAACGGAAAGGTTGACATTCTTGTCCCAATCTAAACACAACGTTAGTCATTGATAGCAGAGTCCCAGAAGCCTCCTACATGCCTTTGAGAGAAGGCATCTTTGTGTCCATTTATAATCTTGACGGTCGGAACGAACCACTCGCGAGGTTCTGAGAACGGAAGATGCGAACCATTTGTCCACTGTATAGGATTGTAGTACAATAGTTCATCGGGGTCGCCGCCTTCGGATACTTTCTCTGCGATAAGCTGAGCCAATGGGCTTGCGCGGATGGTGGTATCAAGCCCTGCCTGAGGCTCAGTTGTAGATTTCGGGCCTATGATCTGATTTCGCTGTCAAAGTGTGTCACAGAAGTTAGAACTCAAAACGTACGATTCTGTGCAGCCACTATGCAAGCTAAATGAACGTTAGAAACTCTAAGCTAGCCACTCTGACTTACATGAGCGATGCAGATATATCCTAGGGCATATAGATCAATACCATACACAAAGTGGGTGAGTGAGTCGAATGCTTACCGCCGCCGTTATTGGTCTACGAGGTTGAGTCATCATGATCAGTTGTCTCGCCAATTGAGGGGAATGGCAAAAGTGACCCACCACATCAACGACAAGCCTTTCAGCACCCCTAGCCTTCAATTCCTGGAGGCCATTGAGTAGGCTGAGCCCAAACGCAGTAAAATTGTCGGCAGAAAAACTACCGAGTGCGAGAACACCTGTAATCTTATCATCGAGAAGATAGAATTGAGCCACACTGTAGCTTTCGTTCAGCGAAGGCATAGTCGGGTGAAGTTCTTTGGGGAGTGAGATATCGGACAGCGGCATTCCATCGAGAATAACGTTCATCGCATGTTCTCTAGCCTCGCGAGGATTGACAGGAGCTTGTTGCTGGAAAAAAGCGATGGAGTCAGCTTCTTCTGTGGTGGAGAAGTTTACATCGTAGAGATTATTTCCGTTGGTCTTCTTGGTTGCATGACAGTTGTTTTCCCGAAAGGATGCGAGGTCCGTAAAGTTTTTCGAGGCCGACCCGAACCTTGACCTGTAAGGCAACTGAATGCAGTGAGGTTGTGAGTGCTCACTCTTAGCCAAAAGTGCTCCAACTTGCTCACCGTAAATGTGTCTGTTGTGTTACTGTTGATTCTTTGAACGGTCAATGAGACAGAGTCAACAAGTGGGTGAACTTGTTGAGCAAAGTTCCCCATTGCATAATCCCATCCTTTGGGACCACGGTGATAACTGGCAAAGAACCTGGAACATGCGGAATGTCGTATCAGTGCCTTCGAGAGCCTGCTTACATTTTTTGCCAATCTTACGAGTTTTGACGAGTAACAAAGGCTTGGTAACCACCAGTGACTACCGCATTGCTATTGACAGCTACGAATGGGTCTTCCTCATTGATTAGCAGCACTTTGGCTCCGGAGAGCTGCGTGGGACACGTTTGTAACAATTCTCTACTGTTACAGAAAGAGGTGACACATACGGAACTCAGCTTTCCATTTAGTTCTCCAGACAGTGCATTCTCCCAGAACTGGATGTCCTCTCCAAACTCTGCAGTGGCTACTTTGAATGCCTCTGGCGCGATATAGACATTCTGCGTTCCATCAGAGTTCGTTAGAAGGACGAGTGGTATCGGAAGATATGTCACATAGAGTGCTGTATTACGGTTAGAATATGTACGGTTCTGCATGGTTATTTCAACTTACAGTCATAGCAATAATTGTACACTCCGCAATGGCCATCATTGACTCGCTTGAAGGAGCGATAGACATCCAGATGCAAAGCAAAGTCAGACGTATAGCTTTGGAAGCTTATTCTTGCCAAGTCAGCCTTCAAGTCTTCGTGGACATCCCGGTCATATGGTGGAGGTGCCTGGATCTGATAGTTCACGGAGGTATGGAAGGCCAGAGTCTTATTTACGACTTCTATGATCTGGAGATGTGTTAGTTATCGTGAATGCTTGTTCATCAGGGTAAAACAGCGTACATTTGCCTTGATCGTTGGTTCAACTGGAGCTGCAGACAGACAGGCTCGGGCTTCAAGGGGCAAAACCCATTTCTTCCCAGCGATGCTTGCACATGGATCAATAGGCAGCGCGCCATACACTAAAGTGAATGCCAAGGAGGGCAATAGCCAGAGGAAACAGCCTCTCTGCATCTCACAGTAAGTACCTGTGACGATCGAAGTTCTTCACATCAAAGTAAAGGCGTCACGTGAAGGATCTTTGCCATCAAGAACGACCTCAGACGACGACTAGACAGTCAGACAACCTTCAACACTGCTTGACCCGACATGTTCATGCAAGAGCAGGACTCTTGAAAATTCTCTTTAACTACGATGGATAACGTGCCTCACGCCGAGGTGCGCGATGTTATCAACAGGCTTCAACGACCTGTCCACGATCTCACAACACTGCTCTCTCTCCTTTGCAGCCCTCTTGATGACCTTGGTCTACTCCCTCCACAGTACCGGAAATATAATAAAACACCCCTCCCTGTTGGCTCGGTAAATATTCAAAGGCACCTTCCTTCACTCCAGCGAGCCTTGCTAAAATACATTGCCCCAACATGGGATACGTCATTAGCTGAGGAAAAGGCATCATTGCTATTGGATCAGTACTTCTGCCCTGACAGCTTTTCATTTGCATACCCTTCAGCTGGAGATGTCGCAGTCGTGGCCTATGCGACAATCACTTCAACATCCCTCACAAAGTACGCGATCCACTTGCTGACGCGACTGACCTCCGAATATCCTATGGATCGACTGCACTCAGCAATATTCATGGCCAAGAAAAGTGACGGGGCTTTGCGCATGCTGGCATGGGAAGATTGTGTTCGCAGCATTCTAGCAGTCCCGGCCAAAGTCTCCAATGCCATCGCAGGGAAGATCAGTATTCCTGTTCAACTGGAGCACGGAACGTACTACAACAATATTTGCATACGGGCTGAATCTCTTGTAGCCACACTGTCTGGGGAAAACTCCAGGGGTAAGTTACTTTCGTCAGCCTTCCCAACACTAGTTGAAGATACATATCATAGATGCTGTCCCTTCTGTGTCATATCTACTCTCTAAGCTAGTGAACGTGGGAGCCTTCCCTCCAACCCAACCGACTTCAAGGTCGCAGCCTTCCTTCTTTCAATCTACGCTTCCCACAATCCGCGACAGATTGGAATCCGGTAGCCCCTCCACCTATTCCAATATGTGGTCTTTCCTATTCTCGGGCCTTCCTTCAACCTTGATCTTGTGTTCTGTTTTTACATCCTTGTTGGGCGCGATTTCTCCCGTTCATCCGACAAGCGTGAAGATGTCGCAACGAACTGCAGTCAAGCAAGAAGCCTTGATGATCAGCGGAATCACAGGATCTGTTGCCCCAGAACGTGAAGAGGTGTGGGAGTCTGTCATAGGGATTATACTGGGGAAAGAGTGGGACCCAGGCCACCCCCGTGTGCTTATTTACTGGCTCTCCAACAGTTCCTGGCATAAATCTCTACACGAAAAAGGTACCCTGTTTACTGCTCCAGATAAAGAAATAGCTAACACGAGACAGTCTTTGACGCCTTTCTTGAACAAGTTTTGTCCATTTGGTCGTCCCCCGACCATGTCAAGCATTCACTCCTCTCTCGACATCGATGTGGGTGTGGTGTATTCTTTTTTGAAGCTATGGGTTAATCGTGTACTTTTGTTTTAAGATATGACCTCTCTCTTCCTGATTGCAATCTCCTACCTTCCTCCATCCTCCGAAGTGACAATGTCTATCTCGCTTTCACCTCTCTTTATCTCCGGCATTGGGCTTTATGTGGGCCATCTTGATCCTTCAGTCCGTCGATGTGGGATGCTTGCTGCAGAATTCGTTGCACAGCGTGTCGGCAAAAAGCTAGATTTTGGAGATTGGGATGGCGAGGACTCTGGAAAGCCCTGGGCCCGCGAACTTAGAGAACTTCTCAAATACCGTGATGTAGACGTCGATACTGATAGCACTGGAGCATCTGAGGATATCGACCCCCTAAAAAATGTGGAAAGCAGCAGGAACTACGAGGAAATCACTGCTCCTGGGGCCAGAGCACGCGCTACATTCAGCGGACCACCGTCAGGCTACGACTCTGATGATTCGATTACTGGATATGCCTCGGCCTCCTCCTCGCCCTCCGCTTCTCCTACACCCTCAGAATTGGCTGATATCGAAAAGGATCCAACATTGAACGTTGGTGCTAAGAAAGTTCCTCGCCCAGTTTATCTCGCACAACTTGGAGACCTTTTGCGCAATACAGGCGGTGCCAAATCAACCAACGAACCACATGATGCTGACAAAATTGAGATGGCGCTCAACTACGCCGAAGAGTTGATCCGCAAGAAAAGGAATTATGGCACTGAACTCGGTGAGTCTTAGGAGGAACTTACCGTGTTGCAGCAATTGACACTCCTCCAGAGGAGAATGCAGTCAACCTTGTTTATGCCTTGATTGGCTTACAGGACAACTATGAGATTGATGGATTTGATCAGAAGCGACAAGATGCTCTCAATGCTTTAATAGCTTGTTGTCCTAGAAAAGCTGCCTTGTGAGTATGCATTCGAGACCCAGATCACGTTTATTCAACAGTGTATTTCTTGACTAGAACACTGATTGAAGAATTCTTCAAAAACCAGTATTCGACCTCTCAGCGTTATGTCGCACTGAATGCTTTAGCACTCGGCGCTCGAGAGATGGCCTCTCTGCCTCTCCCACCGTCACAAGTGGATTTCGGTCGGATATCGTTCGCAAGCAAGAGGCTACCTGCACCCCTTCATCAACAGTACCTTGGGTCGGGAGAGCAACATTTGATTCCTATGATCATGGACGACATTAGCACCAATGCCATCGATAGAGGAAAAGATGCGTCTGCAGACAAGGTCCCCGAGATTGTGCGCGAGCGGAGGCTTCGAGTCAACAAAACGCCTGGCATTTCCCTAGTGTCGCAGCCCACTGCTCGAGTCAAACCACAAACAATCCTATATCAGAAGCTCACGCCTTTCATTGAGGTCGCTACTGAGTACTTCATCGCACCATTGATCAATCATTTCTGGCTCTTCCTTCGGGATGAGAGGACGCGCGAGGACAGGACCGCTCATCAACAAGGGCGACAGCAGTATCAGGGTGCAGGTACTGGACTTATTCTCAATCCCGTGGTGCTTTCTCATTTTTTGAGAACCCTGGCCATCCTTGTGCATGCGGGCCAGAATACCCCTGAATGGTTGGCTGTTGTTGCTCCAGAAGCGCTTGAACTCGCGGTCACTATTGGTGCGCAACCTGTGTCACGTATTGAAGCAGATATCGAAGATGATGAAGAACTCGGAGGTCAACGTGGAAAAGAGGCGTCTGTTTTGACTGCAGCCTTGGAATTGTCGCTTGTGGTGTTGGATGGTTGCCTCGAGATTGATGGAGGTCGTATCATCGGACTTGAGCATACGACATTGTTATTGGGCGTCGGAGAATGGGCGGGTGGTGTATTCGCGCAACTGGAGAAAGGAATCAAATTGCAGGGTGGGGGAGGCATGCATGAAACCAAGCTTCGAAGAGCCGTAGCGGGAGTACTGCTCAAAATCGATGATCTAACGTCAAAATGGCAAAGGTCGATGTTAGATACTCGTTGACGTTGACGTGTTCGTACCCATTAACGTATATAATGTACAGGATTTTTTGATCAGTGAAACTACTTCGATACGTGTGGTTTTGCGACCAGCCCATGCCTCCTCCAAAGCTTTGATGAGCTCGTCAGCTAATCCCAGAGCATTTAGTAGTACAAGTTTGAGAAAGATAAACAAGCAACTTAGAGGACCTTTCTCAGGAAGCTGATACCAGACTTTCTAAGGCTCAGGAAAAGCTCAGACTCGACAGCCCGATGGACAGCGTTATGAATGCCTTGATATGCTGCAGGCTGGATATAGCCGTTTGCCCTACAAATACCGACAATTTCTGCGACTTCCCAACTGGTCAATTGTCATTTTAAGCTCACCACGAGTGGACACAATGGAACATGCATATGCCGAACCGCTTGAACAATCCTTCCTTGTACAGGTCGTTGACCGTCTTTAAAGTGAATCATAAGGTACCGTACGGTCTGGCGCATGCAGATACCACATTTCAAGCGAGCCGCATAATGACGTCCTCGGTCAATGCATGGTATAGATCTCCCGACGATTGACACGTACTCGGATTTCGTGGCCTTCAGGGAACTTGAACAAGTATTCTCGCAAGCCCCGAAGAGAATCAGCATCAGTTGACAATGATAATTCACTGAGGACGGGGCTGTCGTCAGTAGGATCTTTTCCCTAACATGGATCGGTTACAGCGGCGTGTTTTGGACATTTTTTGAAGAGCGCCCTGTCGGTTTGAATCACTAGAATCGCATCAGGAACATGTTTTCAACTGAATTTATTTAGAGCACTTTTCTGTTTTCTGTACGATTGCATCGGTTATTATAAAACTCATAATGGGACTGAATGATGATCAAGAGGCAGAACCAGCAAACTGAAGATGGAACGAAACTGGTCCTTGGTGAGGGACCTCAGAGGATCTATTAATATCTCCGTGCACATTGAAATGACGGAATGATCGTGGCGTCTTGATTACAATCTACGACTTACAAAAACGAATTATTAGCTCCCGCAAGCACAAGGGTCGGACAACAAAGTTAATGGAACCTGCGCCACATACAAAATTGTTTCAACGAGAACCACGTCACGACCACATACAAAAGCGACCGCACAGAACTAGCAGGATATGAAGGGAAAGAATAGCACGACAGTGCATGGGCCAGTATCACACTCATTTGAGCTTCGAACAATGTAGTGTAAGTCGCACACACGATTCAACATCTGCTTATAGAGTGGCAAGGCACTAACCGAACATTATTGTAGTCATGGAGCTTTTTGTCGGCCATGGAAGCAAAATGCAGCTTAAACAGTCCCATGTGCATCGCTGAGCTGATACGCATATCTGTTGCTTACTGTGCTTAACGTTCGCCCGCGCAAACATATGATATAGGTACAAGCACTAAGGAAACGAGATTCAGGGAGCTTACGGAGATCTGACGTAGGCCTCTCGAGGCATGGTGGGGAGATTCAAGGCACGGGTTCAAATCTCAAAACACCGATGGGCATTTTCGAGTCCGATAACCCGGATGTCGCTAATTTGACTTTGAACGAGTGTCTGCGCATGCAACTTTTCTGTTACATGGTAGTAATAGTCCCCTTTTACCTCCCCACCCCTCCCAAATACGATTTTGAATTGGTTTGGAAGACAAGCATCATTGGTCATTGGGTTCTTTCAAACGAGGGGAAGCACCAGTCCTCACAGATCACTTGTGCAATTGAAACATTCACTGCAGAGAGCATAATAGAGCGCGTGAGACAGAACGCCATAGTCAAGGGAAGTTGACCTCTAAATGTAAGCCCGGTGTGGCTTACAGCAGAACTCGTATTGCTACATATATAGCATGCAGCGGCTGAACAGGTATCTGTTCAGTTGTCTCGCCTTTTGGCTGTATAGGTTCTCATGTGCGTACTTGTGCTTACAGAGAGAGAAGGAAGGAGTCAGGTTGAAAGTAGATGATTTAGGGATAACAAAGTTATCTGCCAAATATTGGAAAAACGAGGGTCGAAGTCTTTCCTGTATATGATTTGAGGGCAGCAAAGGTGTCGAGGCTGTCAAGGTGTTGTCTGAATTTAGAGAGAATTGATTGGCTGGTGGCACGTGAGCCGCCCTCTTCCGAACTTTCTCGACCCAGCTCATCGACCTTGGACGACGACCAACATGTTTGCTGCCAGGCTTCCCATACGTTTTCCTGCCCCCATGCTCTCCTCATGGCGCCATATATCTTCCTCTTTCCCGAGAAAATCGGATGCTCTCTTTGTGGTTCGTATCGAAGCTTCACCTGTTTGGTTGCTACTTGACTTTGAATGTACAGCATCGCGATACGCCGTACAACAACCCTAAGGCAAGTAATAAATCATCAAATTGAAGTCATTATACTGAGAAAAACCTCCAGATTGCGTTTCAATTCGATGCGGAGAACATGAAGCGCGCACAAGATATCATCTCGCATTACCCCCCACAGTACAAAAAAGCTGCAGTGATTCCTCTGCTCGACCTTGGCCAACGACAGAACAAGGGTTGGACTAGCATCAGCGTCATGAACTATGTCGCTAAGCTTTTGGAGATGCCTCCCATGCGAGTGTACGAGGTTGCTACTTTCTACACCATGTTCAACAGGTGAGCAAGAGCTTTTATCATCTAAAATGCTCGTTTTTTATGGCCAATTTCAGGGAACCTATCGGTACACATTTTGTTCAAGTGTGCACCACCACTCCTTGCATGCTGCGTGGCTCTACCGAGATTTTGGAAACCTGCTTGGCCCATGCTGGTGGTATCAAACCTGGTCAGACATCGAAGGATGGCAAGTTTACAGTCGTGGAAGTTGAGTGCCAGGGTGCGTGCAGCAATGCACCAATGTTGGTTGTTGGGGATGATTTCTATGTGCGTTCAATGTCGATTTCGTCATTTGCATAAGAACGATCTAATCCATAGACGTCAACAGGAGGATTTAACTCCTTCCACGACTCAAAAAGTTCTGGACGCATTCTCCAAGGGAGTTAAGCCCAAGCCAGGACCTCAGAGTGGACGACGAACTAGCGAAAACTCAGCGGGTCTGACCAACTTGACCGGCAAAGTGAGCAATTTAATCATTTCAATGTTTCTTCCAGGCTCTGATGCATTTACAGCCATATGGACCTGGGGAATTTTGCCTACCTGAGTTCCAATAGTAGACATTCGTTGGGCATTTTTGGAAACAATTCATTTCATTTATCCAAACATCGCAAATAAACGCGAAAGTCCTTCACGTTATTGGGCGTACATTCATCGCCACCTTCGTTTCCCATTCATAAATTCATCAAACGGCCAAACGAGCTCAGCTCGTGCGTAGATCAATCATCACCCTCTCCGTCATCGTAGCCATGAAGCCCCTCTCCACCTTCAGGCATTCGTTCAATGATGTAGCTGTGAAGTATCGAGGTTAGTGATTGCGAATCATGCTGTGTGATGAGATTGAGTCGTACTTGATTTCTTCCTTGAGATCTTGGCAATAACGATCTGTAAAACTTGTATAAGTCGTGGCCGCTAGGTGGAGGATTTTCAAATACCAATAGGAAGGTCGCGCTCATCGGTTCCTATAGAACAATCATAATTTCAGCTACGACATGTAGTGAAGTGAGAGATCGGTCACAAACCAAAAGGCTGTTCAATTTCGTCCGCGATGCCTTCAATGCCCATGAAAGTGAAAGCTACGACAGTCACAATAGGGACCGTGGCCCATCCTAGGTCGTTCACAAGTGTGAAAGGGAGTGCAAAAAGATACAGGGTAACACATTGTTTCAAATGGATTCCGTCTGTCATTGGGTATCAGTGAGCTTTGGGTTGATACGATAACAAGAGGCCTGCGATACGCACATGAGATGGGTATCGGGGTATTAGCCACGCGTTCCATAGCTGTAAGTTGATCAGTCATGCTCGAGATCCTGCGGTCTATCCTTAGCTTTGATGATTCGTAACAGTTAAAATTATATACTAACAGTTGAATCATCGCATTCGTTCCTGAGAATGCACTGTATTAACATTGATGTTTGTAAGGTCGAGGCTTTTGGGAAAAGGGACTTGCCAGCCGGACCGACGGTCTCGAGAAAACCTTCCCTTCTGAAGTTGAAAAGAATGCGGGTAAGCTCCGTCGCAATCCTGAGCATGAGGAATGTCAGAAAACACCCTAAAATGCAATGATACATATTGGTTTACACGAGGGGCAGAGGCAAAGACGCCTCATCAGCGTATGCATAGAACTCTACAGTTCGGTGTGTGCTTCCCAGCAAAGGAGTGGCAGGCGTCAAAGCACCAGACAATTGCTTGCTGCGTTTACGACGAACACGTTTTGTTGCGTCCGGCTTTGGACGTTCTAGTTCCGGGGTTGAAGCCCCACTTCCACCCTCTGCGTTATCCACGTCGTTGCGGGCCGCCGAATATGATCTGGGTGTCGTGTGTTCTACATTGAAGCCAATTTCGTCAAAATGGTCAAACGATGGCGGCAGCACGCCACTAAAGTCTTCCCACTTCGTGCCGTCTTCACCTCGAAGGTAATGCTTGACTGCATACGCAAATGAGAGTGCTAGCTTCAGAGCTTCTACCTTCCTGCGTCGAAGTTGCGTTGCGGTAATGTTGGAGGTGAGAGCCTTTCCTTTAATATCCTGATTATCCGGAGCAGGGACCACGACGCTGACCCAAATTTGGCGTGAAAGGTTCCGGATATTGGAGCTCAAAGACGCGAATGACTTTCGACCTTCCCAGTAACGATCATATGAAGTACTGTGGAGATTGGTTAGTAAACAATTAAATGCATCTAAGCAGATTGGTCGCGTGCCTGTTACTATTACCATAAAGAACAAATAAAGAAAGTGGAAGGTCAGCAGATGAATGAAGGAGATAGAGGCGTACAAACCGAAACACCAGTAAAAGGCCGACCTATCACCAAAAACAATTTTTAAAAAAAATCAGTTGGTTTTTGAGAGCCTGAAAATGTACTCACCACAACCGAAAGCAGGGGTACAACACTGTTTGTCTGCACCATCTTGTAGCCTTGTTGTTTGGCATAGGAAATAAGCGATGCGAAAAGGGTGACCGTAAGGATGGGTCCAATGACACGGGTGAGGATCTGCCAATGGCAAACAATTAGGATCCGTTCATGTCGCCATGTTGCGCAGCTTCGAAGGTCAAACGCACACTGCCTTTCAGACGAAAAACATCGGGTAACCATGAATACTAGAATCTCGTATGAGTTCATTGCTAGCCCAACTAATGAGGAGACCCACCTTTCTCAAGTGCTTTCGTTTAATTCGTGACGGCTGTTGTAGATAGTCGTGTTTAGGACCGTTCGTTGGAAAGAATGAGTTGACGTACCCTGATATCAGGTAGAATGGATGAGAAGGAGCTCTTCATAGTTCCAGTGCCGATTACACCAGCCATCATCAATTGGGGCTGGTGAGAATGGTACCGTGGTTGTGAAGGTGGCAAGTCCGTGGCCGATGGCCCGATGCCTGATTATTTCGTCATTTTAAGTACTTCATCAGATTCCCACGACGATTCGACGCGGAAATCTATTATCCGGAGACAAAAGGTTTGCCGATGATATACATATGGTACAAAAGGTAGGGACGCCAAGAGGTCATGGGCGTAAAAGGTATTGCAAGGCGAAGGTAATCTAAATATAATAAGTAACATCAGGTCTAAACAAAGGCAATCATTTGAATTCTCAAAATTTAGGCTCCCAGGATGTTCCTGGTTCGGATAGACGGACTCTTGACCCATCGTCGGCCATACAGATAATCACAACATCTTATTGATTAGAGTCCTTGGGGTCGATTTGACACCAGAGTGAGTGTATGATGGCATAATAAGTAGCCAACGACCAGGGGCGAGCGAAAGACGCCGTGAGGACTTGTACAAGTGGAACTGAAGCAGTCTGTAGGCAATGGCGATAATAGATGACCATTGAGAGGGTGGTTGATGGGCGATAGACTGGTGGAGATGAAAGGTTCTGTAGAATCTGATCAATGGGCGTTAATAGGAGTAAGGCGATCTCTGAGAGACGAATCAAATATCGAGGTTTCCATTGAAGCAAGAGGTATTGATGAGATTTTGATCAAAACGGCGACGCGGCATAGACTTTCCATGCAATGTCTTGGGCAGGCAACTTTGAGGTTGAATAAGTCCATTCTGTTCATACGAAACAAGTATCTAGGTATAGTGTCGGGAGAAATCTTGAGATGAAAAAAAAAAAAAAGAACCCGGCCCCAACAACCTACAAGTGGCAAGTGCTTGATTGTTTTCAAACACAAGATACGTTAGATACGCGTCGAAGTTAGCTGAGACGTAGAGCCATTGGAAAGATTTAGGCCTCTCAAGGGGTAGTGGATTGGGAGCATTTCAAGAGCAATGTTCAAGAATCAAGAGGAAAGTGCTAGACAGGCCATTGATAGTATCATCATTGGAGTCAAATTTTTCGAGAAGCGTTTTGGTAGATTGAATCCAGGAGTGCTTGCGAGCCATTTCCGATGTACACGAGGTAGTGCGAGGCTGAGAGAACGTAAAATATTCACGCCGGGGATGAACATGTAGGCGAGGTCCTTACTCCTAGTCTGAAAACAATAGTTCAAGGAAGTTCCCCGAAACTAATAGTTTAAGAAGCATCAGTTTTAGTTTTGGAAGTCCCGAAACTAATTAAATAAGTGATCTTTCTTAAACTAATTGTTTAGGCATGGGTTCAGGGCTACCTCGAACTTCTTTCTTTCTGGTGTGATTGCGCTATTCACGATCGTGGTTTGAATTTGGCTCAGCTTAGCGTGACGCAATCGCGAAAACAACATCCACGTGCGTGTGACGGCTGTCACGCCTCTCAAGTTTCGACCTGTGGAGTCGAAGTCTCTCAGCTGACGATGGCAGATGCTACCGATCCGTTAGCTGCGAAAGACGCAATCCTTTTAGCTTCAAAGAAGGTCAAGTTGAGCTTAGAGCTCGAAGACTCGATCCAACAACTCAATTCAATCACTAAACTCCTTGTGAGTCTGGTTTGCCGTTCATCTTCCGAATACTATGTACTCAACCAGGAACTCTAAAACCAGAAATTTCGCACTCCATCATCCGCAGTACTACAAAGACTGATATCTCTTCTGCGTAAACGCTTGCTGCCTTTGTATAAGACCTTTCCCATTCTCGGCATTCGCTTTGCGCTTGCTATTTTGACCACAATCTTCGAGTCGAAGACGCTTCCTGCTCTAAAGGATAGCCAAGAGGGTACTGTGTCCTCATGGGAAGCCGTTCAGGTATCCCTGCTTTCGGGTATACTAGTAAGAATGGCTAAGATATATCTTTGACCACCGTTATAACCCGTCAACAGGATTTTCTAGAATTGTGCCCATCCAGCGAGTGATTTTGACATCTCCCTCTTGTAATATGGAACTTACTTGATGCCAGATGAAAACCGTACTATTGTGGCAACCGCTTTGTATCCCACGCTTCGCACTGTATTCTTCCTCCATGCAGATTCACCCTATCGGGCAGGACCCGATCTTATGTATATCGTAAGTTCGACCAAGAATATTGGCCTATCTCTTCTAAGAGGACTTTTCAGTTGTGCCCGCTTCTTTTTGAAACGGTGACGGCCCACCCGGCCAACCAAGCAGAATTGCGCAGCCAGGACGTCCTGGGCAGGTGCGTAAATAGTCATTCGCTTTTTCCACAACTCAATGCAGCAACCTTCTTAGCACGAACATAGGTGTCATCTTATCGAAAAGCAAAAGTACGTTATGGCGAATTCACCGCTTCTCGTGCCTAATCAGCAGGCCCAGATATTCTAGTCATTGAAGGGCTCTTGGAGCTGTTCGTCAAACTGTTACCCACGAAGTCTCTGAAAGACAGCGCCGAGACTCGCGCCAAGTTTATCCGCAATGTGTTCGACCCAACGCACTTTGGCTGTAGTGCTGCAATTGTCAAGATATTTGAAACGACTTCGCCCACAGCCAATTGGGACGTTGTTTTCGTTGAGATAATCGATCTTCTTGGAAAGACAGATGCGACTTTGTGGGGCCGATTATCATCAATTCGGAACTAATCTTTCTGACCATGACATTCATAGCCCTCAGTTATTTAAAATCCGGGATTTCCGTGTTCAAGGTGGTAAATCTTACAATATTGAACGACTATATGTGGACCCTTTGGGTTTTGTGGCAAATGTTGACCAGGCAACTACGGATCTGTCCCCTCTTATTGCGTATCCTACTGACCGTGATGCTCAGGGTGATCAGATTGAAACTCTACATGCCTTATATGCGAGCATACATAACCTCAAAGTCTCAATGTCCGATAAGGAAACGGCTCGCATTAGCATCATATTCTCCTCTCCGCCAGCTGTTGGTGAAAGTGCCGTTGGTGAAGGGGAGACAGTTGCTTGTTTTGACATTGATGCAAAAGAAGTGACCAGGCTCCTCGCATCTTTGAAGCTTCGAGGCGTTGTAAGTGGCACGCTCCCGGTGGTTGTTGGGGTATGCTATTGATGTCGACATTCAGAAAAACATTGATCAAACTGGAAGAAAGCTTTCAAAAGCCGAGGAATCACTGAAACTCAATTACGAGCCGAATCGAAAAGGCGTTGCGCTTTCGACCCAGGTATGTCCTTCTCTCGACGAATTTATGACAGAGATCTAACTACAAGTCTTTTGTAAGGATAAAGGGCGGGATCTTGCAAGACGTAAATTTCCCATATTTTAGCCCCTTACATATTCTGACCAATTTTAGTGTGGAATCTCGGAAATTACCAACCACAGACCGGACAAACTGCGTCTACTTCCCCGTTGATATCTCACCAAGCGGCAGATGCGTCCGACTCAAAGGGGAAAGCCTTCACGACTTGCACCGTCGCGGTGCCCCTAATCGCTACACCAGTCAAAGGATCAACACCTAATATTAGCTCCCCTTATTATGATTCCATTTTTGGAACAACTGACGAAGAGTTGACGGACTGGTCCGACGCAGAATCCAAACCAGTACTGCAGCATTCTACAAAGCTATCTCGCGGCAACCCTAGGCATCGTTTTAAACAGGCACAATCAGACGGTCCAGAGTCTGGTGATGAGGCTGTTGTAATGCGCAACGTTAAGTCGAGAAGGAAGATTGTGGTCCTGTCCGATAATGAAACGGATGACACGAAATCACCTTCACAGAAGGCTCCCGAGATGGAACCTCCAACTTCGACTCCCACAAACCGTGATCCTCTTCGCTCCAAACATGTTCTCAAAAGCCCAGCTATGTCCTCTTTGATACAACTAGAGAATAGTCTACCACAAGTCGGAACAGTGGCTGGTGCTAGACCAGCTGCTAGACGCGCTTTGAATCCTGATTCCACCGTTGGCACCGAACCTAATCCAGAACCCGTCAATCAACGTTCAAGGCCAACGCGAAAGAGGAAGTCTATGACGGATGAGGTCACAGGAGGTAGCGGGTCTGAAAGCACATTTCCTTCAAAAAGACTCCGCGTATTCCCTCAAGTGAAGGAAGAAATCCCTGCACTAAAGCCGCCTAGACGGCCAGCACCTACCAAGCGGTATGGCAGGAAAGGCCGAACATCCTCCCCGACCCCAGCTTCCAGCAATGTCGATTTTGACGAGCTTCCTGCACACTCGACCGACGTTTTACTCGAGCCGGAGAAAAAGAGGAGTAGAGTTTCAGCAATGAAGAACAAGAAAGGTAAAGCAGTGACGATGACGACTGATAAGAAGAAACTTGGAGGCAAGAAGGAGATCGAGTCCGAATTTCTTCCCGTCCCTGTCCTCAAGGCAGGGAATGAATCGAGTACAGAACCGAAGTCTATTCAGAGTGTATCGGAAAACAAGGCGGGACACTGTTAATATCTATAGTTTACCAAGCCACTGATAACTTTTCCATAGGTGATCGAAACCAAGAGCCCCATTACCAATGTCAAAGATGAACCCCCACGTCGATCTACTCGACTTGCAAAGGCCCCCATCGCTCAAGAAGTAGTCCCCAGAATTGAGCCGACAATGCCCCCGGTTGCGTCTAAGAAACTGGCCGAAGTCAAAGGCGATAAGATTGGGAAGAAAGGTCGCGTCCCAAAGAAATCTCGGCGAGTTCCTCGGGAAGATGACAATATCAACAACTTGGTCGCTGCTGTGACTCCCGTTGCGGCAGACGACGGAGAAGGAGCAATTTTTCAGCCCGTTCTTGAAAATGCCATGATCGAGGACATTTTAGAAGATGCCAACGTTACTGAAAATGTACAAGACGACCCCACACATGGTGTCCACGTTGTGAGAGTGACCACTCCAGACGACGTTATGCCGGAGTCCATTTCTGTCGCAGTCGTTGGGGCTAGCATTATCGAGGTTGCACCAGAGGTTATTGTTGAGTTGGAAAGCGAAGATATTGAAATGCAGGATCTAGTGGAACCTAGTGTTGAGCAGAAGCACGTCGACACTCAACCTCCAGTGAAAGTGAGAACACGATTTCATTGGCGATATCATTCACCCAGCTATTAATCACACGTCAGGCTTCAACGGGCAAACATAAAATTATGATTGACCTCACTGACTCCCCACCTCCATCTAAACCCAACGCTAGAAAAGTTGCGAAGCGCGAGGCTATCCCAAGTAAGAACTCTCGCGCCATGCCACCAACACCCAAGAACCTCGCGCTGAAACCGGTCACCTCACTGAAACCGACCTCCAAGGAAGATCCAGAATGCCCTTCGACTACAGTATCCCCAACTTCGCCACCGTTGCCTACCTGGCGTCTTCCTTCAAAGAAACCAGCCCGCCCTCGAGTCTCTTTCGCACCATCCGCCTCGTTTTCTATTCTGCCTACGTTTGGCCTCAGTTTTGAGTCGGAGGCGTCAAAACCGCTGTATAACAAGAACGGTACGCCATGGTTATCTTCTCGGTTATAATACACTCAGCTGTTTCGATTAGAAATTTCCTCCCCTGACCTTAAGTATCGCCGCCCACACAAAAAGCATCCCAACATCGAGCGTGCGCAACATGGGAATAGACAAGATTTGGGTCCAATGCCAAAAATTATGGGCGTAAGACACATTTGACGTTCTGGACTTTCATGAAACATTTCTCATTTTATTCCTCTCTAACAGATCTTGGATGAGATAACAGAGGTAGGGTTCAAGCAGAGCTGTGAGTGGAGTCGCTTTCATGCAAATTTGAATGCAGGTCATGAAAATGAAGACGTCGTACCGCTTCGACAAAGTAGGAAAGGATCTCAGAGCCGGAGAAAGAGCCATTTTACGCGACACTGCTCAGCAATTGGAAACCATGTTAAGTGAAAGGTATGTGTGGTAAAACATCTTAAGAAAAATCTGACGCGTCGGAAATGTTTTCAGTGTCCAGCATCATAACAATTTCGTTAACCTCGAAACACAATACGCAAGCCACCATCGCAAAGTTATTGACAAACTAGAAGACGCATACGGCGCTGAAAAGAACTTGACAGCCTTTCTTGCAGCTACTATTCAAGACCACAATCGTAACAGCCTGTCACGGAAATGTCCAAACACTTTCTTCAATGCGCCTCTTCCCTCAATCTTGCTCAAGCCGAACCTGAAGCTTTAATGTCTCCTACTGAATTGCTTTCTGTCTGCATACACTGGTTTCAGCGGTTCCGCTTCTTGAACTGGTTTCCTTGTGTTTGTAATTCTAATTGCTCTGTTCGTATTCTGTAATTTTGAAATACATTCCCGCTGTGTAGCGTAATAATTTGAAACGAAGTTTTGTACGAGGAAATTTATACAGAGCCTACCAGCACCGATGAACAAACTTTCCAAGATAATGTCGCGCAAAGGTTGACCCTGACACCAAAAATTGATGCTCTTAACGTCGACGTTGCCACAGCAGGGACTGACGCGAAGATGGATTACCGGCTTCGCTCGAGCAAGTCTACGCACTCGGTTGGGCCAGACTGCCAGTTTTGAACTCAACAAGCATGGTAAAACCAGCCGCACACATATTCCGGAGGCACGAGGCATTGGCCAAACGCGTTCGTACCATAAGGTCACCCGTCAACAAAACACAGTGATACAGAAGCCTTTCCGGTTCAAGGCTTCGCTTCGATCCCCACTTTTCGCAATCCCATTTACCCGACACTGTGCAAACCTTCCAGAAATGGCCTCACCTCTTGGATCATCTGTCAAGAAACAAGATGACCAGTACCGCCTTCCGACTGACGTGAAGCCCAAGCACTACGATGTCACCATTAAAACAGATTTGGGGAGGCTGGAATTCGAGGGTTTTGTGAAAATCCGGTACGCCCAATATCTTGCAGCTCGTCTCTAACGTGTCTCAACATTGGATTAGCTTGGATGTTCACCGAACGACGTCATCTGTGACGCTGAACACAACAGCCCTTGAACTCGGGAAAGCGTACGCCTACCTCGCTATCACATCGCATGTATGAAGTTCAAACATGATGCGACCTCCCATGTAGCTCGATTTACTCTGATGCACTGAAAAGCGAGCAAGAGCCATCGGAGGTCACGATTGTCAAGGAATCTGAGCGGGTTACCTATCAATTTCCAACAGCTTTACCAGGTGGATCCACCGCCCATCTGAAAATTGGGTTTTCAGGAAAGCTTCTCGGAAGCATGACTGGGTACTACAAGGCCACCTACGAAATTGAGGGCAAGCAGAGGGTATACGCTCTGACGCAGTTTGAAGTCAGGTCACTTCTTTTTTGTTCCACTTTCTGCTCTGATTCGATTTCTAGCCCACTGACGCTCGTCGTGCTTTCCCCTGCTGGGACGAACCTCTGCTCAAGGCTACCTTTGGAATCACCTTGATCTCGCGCGCTGATACTGTCAATCTCAGTAACATGCCTGCTACCTCAGAAGATGTTTATACACCAGCGGCTGCGAAGCCCAACGAACACCCAGACCTGGCTAAACTTTACTCGTCTTTGGATGATACTTGGAAGATTACACAGTTCCAGTCGACTCCTCCCATGTCAACATATATTGTTGCATTTGCCAACGGACACTTCGAACATCTCGAATCATCCGTCAAAATGCCACTCTCCGGAAAGACGATTCCACTCAGGATTTACGGTACGTACTGTTTTGCGCATGCGAATTATATCTCATTATCTTGTACAGCGACGACCGACGTCATTCACCAAGCACAGTTTGCGCTTGACGTCAAAGCCAGCGTACTTCCCCTGTATGAGAAGGTCTTTGATGTCGAGTACCCATTGCCCAAACTTGATACCCTTGTGGTATGTCGTTTTCGTAGGTTTAACATTGTTTCACACACTGACCGATCATTAGGCGTCTGACTTCGATGCAGGTATAAAAACCATATACCCCGTACATGTTATTTACTGATCGCAGTTAGGTGCCATGGAGAATTGGGGTTTGATCACTGGCCGTACAAATGCATTGTTGCTCGATCCCAAAAAAGCAGACCTTGCCGCCAAAAAGTGGGTTGCAACGACCCAAAGTCATGAAGTCGCTCATATGTGGTAAATATTATACTGTGTTGATCAAGATCGGCTTTGAAATCCACGACTTCAGGTTCGGAAACATCACTACCATGGAATGGTGGAACTACCTTTACTTGAACGAAGGTTTGGTCTTTTCCTTGTTACTTCGGATGAGTATTGACATTTTTTGCTTAATCAGGCTTTGCTACCTTGGTTCGTACTCAATTTTGTCCGATTTACAAGGGCATGGCTCAAGACAATTCATTAGATGGGTGAAGTCATTATTGCAGGTATGTTTTTTTTTGTCTAATAGTACATCATCATGGCTGGGACTTGACTAAATGTATATCCCTTCTAGACAAGTATGATGCTTCAAAAGCTCCCATGATTGTAAACTTACTTTTAATTCCTCAGAGTGTTCCCGGAGTGGAAAGTCGACTCAGAATTCATCTCCGACCATCTCAACAGAGCTCTGAGCCTTGATTCCAAACTTTCTTCCCATCCCATCGAGGTCGAATGCCCGGATGCAAACCACATCAATCAGGTACATAACGTCCCACATCTGTTTTTTCTTTGAGCTTATGAGGCTCAACCAGATCTTCGATAGCCTCTCCTATTCCAAGGCTGCGTCTGGTTTGTGTCACAATATTGTTTGTTCCACAGGAGACTCACATGGAATACAGTGCTCCGTATGCTTTCCAACTATGTTGGCGAGGACCTTTTCTTGAAGGGCGTTTCAATCTACCTCAAGAAGAAGCTCTATGCCAACAGCGTTACTAACGACTTGTGGGAGGGCATTGGAGCTGCCACTGGTTCGCTCCAAACGAAAATCTGATACTTTCATCATGGCTTATCATTTGCGATAGGCAAGGACATCATTAGCTTTATGGACAACTGGATCTCGAAAGTGTGTAGTTCTATCACTATTACTGATTGAAGTGCGAACTAACATGATCCAAAGATAGGCTTCCCCGTTCTGACCGTCACAGAAACTCCGACTGGAATCACTGTTCGCCAGGACCGCTTCCTTGAGGACGGTCACGCAGAGCCTAAGGACAACGAAACCATCTGGTAAGATTGATCTTGGTGCCCATGTGTCCTGCGAGAATTTCGCCGTCTGATATAACCCCAGGAATGTGCCTTTGAGCATTGTCACCGCTGACAAGGATGGTAAACCCGCTCTCAATAAAGAGGCGGTTCTCAAAGCACGGGAGCAACCCTTTGAACTTGATACCAGCAAGCCGTACAAGCTCAATGCTGGCACCGTCGGCGTTTGTGAGTTCTTCGTCTGCGAATATTTTCTGGCCTGTTCTGAACATCGGTCTATTGCATAGACCGTGTCTTGTACACACCAGAGAGGCTTTCGAAGATTGCTACGGAAGCTGCCAAGGATAACAGCATCTTCTCACTAAACGATCGCATTGGGTTAGTTCATGATGCCTTTGCGCTTGCCAAGGCTGGCCTTGCCAAGGCCAGCAGTGCTTTGACCCTGGTCGACGGTCTGAAGAATGAGAAGGAGTGTAAGTGTGGGGAGTTGTACTGGGGGTTGTGCTCTGCTCAACGCTTGTGTAGACCTCGTATGGTCTGGAATCTCTCAGAACCTTTCAGGCTTAGTTTCTATCTGGTGGGAGCACCCACAAATTGTGGATCAGCTGAACGCACTTAGGAGGGTACGTGGAAGGCTCTACTTAATGTGTCTCATATGTTTGACCAGCTGTGATTGCCCTGCTTTAGACGCTTTTCGTACCATTGGTGAAGCGACTCGGCTATGAATATGCGGATACAGACTCTCCGGACGTCACGCTTTTGCGCACTTGCGCCATCTCTCAAGCTGCAGCAGCCAAAGATGAAGGGTGGGTCTTGCCTAGCTGTTCTGGATCTTGGCACGCAGGCGACTTGTTGACTCTGATCCCTTTCTCGTGTTCCTGACTTCGAACAATGTCCTGATGTCTTTTGTCGTCTTCCGCCAGGGTCATCAAAGAGCTGCAGAGCCGTTTCACCCACTTCATGAAGACAGGGGATGATTCAACGATTCCGGCCGATCTCCAGCGTGTGATCTTCGCTGTGGTAGGCATTTAAACGTTCTTCCACAGGTTATCACTTTTTGATCCCCGTCTTTCAGGCCGTAAAGTACGGTGGACAGGCAGAATACGATGCCATCGTTAAAGTCCATGATGAAGGCAAAACGCCTACCTCACGCATCTCTGCCATGCATGTCCTGTTTTTGGTTGTACACGGGCTGCATAGCTTACTTATTTTCTTTTCAGTGAGGCATTGGGTGCGACAGAGGACTCTGAACTGCTAAAAGAGACCTTCAAGTTCATCTCCGCCAAATCTAGGGACCAAGATGTTGTTTATTTCTTCCGTGGCCTCTCAAGCAATCCCAAGGCCAGACGCCAATTTGTTCAGTACTTCAAGGACCAGTACGACGATCTATACAAGCGCTTCGAGGCAACGTTTACACTGAAATCGCTCGTTGAGGTACGGACTCCTTTGCTTGAGCTGTATGTTGCTGAGGGTAAATCAGCTGTCGATGGGTACTCTTTCCACTGAGAAAGATCGCGTCGAAGTGGTCGAGTATTTCAAGGTATGTTGCGACGATGCGACATATCGCAAATTGATTGCTAACCGTGGGAACAGGACAAGGACACCTCCAAATATAACCAGGGCCTGGCCCAGGTGCTGGATGGGATCCGTGCTCGGACTGCGTTCATCGAGGTAAGCAATACTGGTAGCAGGGAGGAGTGTATACTGATGACGAACAGCGGTCGACGGATGACCTGGAAGTGTGGTTTGAGGCTCGGTCTAAACTGTAGCTGCTTACGTGATGTAAAGTCGATAAATTTTGAACTGTTTTATCACCATCGTCGAGCGTGGCGACGAGCTCGACCCTCTTGCTGCCGTCCGTTGAGAAAGTTAGAGTGCAGCTTGCTGTCAGATACGATGCCGGCCTTTGATCCTGTGCGCGATGCTGTACTTAATTCGCCCATTGGGTTGACTGCGCCGATGCTGCCACTACCATCACCGAGCAGCACTCTCTCTTCACCCTTGGCAAGCCCGTCCCTCGGCGGAAGGAGAGCCACGGGAATACTGGCCTTACTCAATCCTGCTGAATCAACCGAGCCCTCGCTTCGCACACCGCCGCCTTTGAGATCTTCCACTCTTTCTCACATCCTCCATACTAGTGACACCGAAAACAAACTCGATGCATCTCAGCCCCTGACTCGTTCCACTACACTGGAACTACCATCTGCCTCCAGAAAATCCTTTTTCTCTTCAAGCCCTTCACCCACTCGTGAACGCGATTCACCCGTCTCTCGTTCGCGTCCGTCGTCCTCGTCATCGTCACTTTCCGCGTCGTTTTCGGCCCAAACAGCAATCACGACTCGTCCAACATACACACAGCCTTCCATGCCACCACCACCACCACCATCCGTGTCCCCGACAATACCCTACAGCCCACGAGTCAGGATTACACCACCCACGTCGGTCATGATCCCCCTGTCGGCGACAGAAATGGAAACATACAGAGACTATCGATATCGTGGTCGTGGATCCACACAAATATCACAAGCGAAGAAGCGAAAGAGAAGCGAAGAGCCTTACCAAGATCCTGGCCAACCGCCAGCGAAGAAGTTGGAAGGAGACGTCGGGGTTGTAGTCGAACATTGTATGTGACGTTTTCGCCCCAGATCTGCATGGCACTCTGACATTCCCTTGCAGATAATTCAAGACCAGATGTGGGAGTAGTTCAACGCCTCGACTCACCCATAATCGGACTAAAAAATTTCAACAACTGGGTCAAGTCTGTACTCATCACGCGGTTCGCTCATCCGGTATTGGCCGCATCGAAGTCCAGAACTATGAATGGAAACAGCAACTTCCGAGGCGGCCCAAGGAACACCGGTTCTGGCAAGGTTTTGGACATGGGTTGTGGCAAAGGTGGAGATATGACGAAGTGGGCGAAAGCACGAGTCAAGGAGCTTGTAGGCGTTGGTACGTTTCCCTTCTCATTTACTGGAATGTCATTTTGATGATCTCTGTCATTATCCGCGGTTGACAGACATAGCTGCAGTATCCGTGGATCAAGCACGTTCGAGATGGGAATCTCTCCGTGCCCCTAAATTTACTGCGACCTTTGCAGCGCTTGATTGTTACACACAGCCATTAACAAACGCATTTCCGCCCAACCTGTTGGGCATGGATCCTTCGTACGATTACGACAATGATGTCCAGCTGGCTGGCGATCCATTCGATGTCGTTTCCATGCAGTTTTGCATGCACTATGCCTTTGAAACCGAACAGAAGACGCGCTGCATGCTCGAGAATGTTAGTCGGTACTTACGACGAGGCGGAGTATTTCTCGGTACGATACCGAACGCCGAACTACTTCTGTGAGTCTATTTCTGATATCAATGGCTGCTTTCCCATACTGATGCAAGATTCCTGTCAGAGAGCACCTTGACGCCCTGCCACCTGATGCAACGGATCTGTCTTTTGGTAACTCCGTTTACAAGATCAGATTCGAAGAGCGCGATAATAAACCGATGTTTGGGCACAAGTATTGGTTTTTCCTGAGGGATGCTGTGGACGATGTGCCGGAATACATCGTGCATTGGGACAATTTTGTCGAGTATGTGCTGTAATCACTTTTATGTATGACCACCAACTCACCTTATTCCTTACCTTTGTAGGATGGCAGCAGAATACGATTTATACCCTGTGTACAAAGAGGAGTTCCATCAAGTGTTCTCTGAACATCAGGATCACCATGAGTTCGGGCCTTTGATGGTCCGCATGAAGGTCGTCGACGCCAATGGGGAAAGTTCAATGGACGAGGATCAGTGGGAGGCTGCGAGTTCGTCCCGTTTATCATCCATTCTGTCCACCACAAAGCTAACTTCCTGGTATAGATATCTACATTGCTTTCGCTCTTGAAAAAAGATAATGGACATCTAATTTGCTCTCAGTACCGTTTGCCTTCCTCCTGTTTTGTAATGCACATCGTACCCTTTATCTTAGCCAATATTTATACTCTGAATATGTTGTAGCTTATTATACAAGTAAAAAAGGCATAGAGGCTTTTGAGAACGGGAAGAAGTTCGTAAGAAATGGCTCCACTGAAGAACAAGAAGGGGTGAATCATAAATTTAGGATCGTCGAGAGGGTCATGTCCAGGAGTGGTGATAAAGTGAAAAAACTGAAAGCAAATACTCAATAGATGGAGGGTGCGTATAACTTTAATAAAACTAGAGGCTACAGAGGATGCAAAAGAGGACAATTCGATGGGCGCGCTCTACGCTTATTCCTGTCCGAAGCCGACAGTTTCCCTAAAAGACCATGTCAGTTAAAGTTCATGCCAAGTAATGGAATACCTACTCCACAGCGAGAGTGAGCTTATGTTCCAAACTTGCATAATCTTTATATGGAGGTAAATCGATCCTGTTGAAGCAAGTGTGACTCTTCGGAAGTTGTGAGGGGTCACCCGACTTTTCGATCGTGAAACGGCGAGGGCCATCAGAGCCCTGCAAGTCCTTGAATCCGTTGACAGGGATACGAGATGTACCGGTTGCGAATTGAAGGAGGCGGGATTTGCGCTCCGGTGGCCAGCTGCGGACGCATTTCCAGAACCATTGGATGACCTCATCGTTCATCTCGTATCCGCGGTAGTCCGTGAACTTCGTCCAGTCATCACTACAGACAAGGGTGAATAAAAGAACACAGCCAAGATGGAAATGCTTACACGTCAATTTCGGACATACCACCGATCAACAGCTCGAGTTCTCGTTCATCGAAAACTGTGACTAGGTCTATTGGGATGAGCTCGCTGAACCCTGACATGAACGCCTCAAATTGTTCCTTGACGCGCTTAGAGATACGGTAGTCAACGATGTGGTCGACGTAGTCCTTCTTGTTTTCCTCAGTGACAGGAATATCAGCACCACCTGGCTTGAGCTCTATAGTGACCATCTCGCCGAAACGCTCCTCCACCGTCGTAAATGTCTCGTCAATGATATCGGTGATATCATTTTCCCTGTCGATTCAGAGTAAAAAATGGCAGAGTATAAACTTCATTCAGACTTACAGCATCCATGTCATTCCACGATGCAACTCAGCATCAACACTCTCCAAGTCCGACAAGGTAACCTTCTTCTTTAGAATCATCTTGTAGAAGCTGACAATAAAGTAGGCGTCCAGGAAGCGTCGATGGAAAATACCCAAGCCAAGACAGCGGCCGATAAATTTAAAGTAGTTGAGATGCTCGGGGTTGACGCCAGAGGCGGGATTAATCTGGAGCGTATAGTTGTCGTGCGCAGAGTATTCAAATAGGCAGTAGAAAGGGTTGAACATCTCGTGGGAGAGTAGGAAAAAGAACTCTCTGAATATAGGAATTAGAACAAGGCTAGATATTAAGCACCTTTGTACATACCTTGACAGACCACCGTAATCCAAACCATCTTCACCATCGAATTTGATCATCAGACGTTTCTTGAGGTCGTTGGGCGTTTGTCTCATGATCTCAGCATAACTATCCTCAAAGATGTGGTTCCTTCTAATTTTGATCTGGCAGTTCCCAGGTTGCGCGCGCATAGCGGGCTGACTCCTGAAGTAGATGAGCTTCCTCCTGAAGTCACGCTTGTACTGCGGTACGTTAGCATCAAGAGTAGAGGGTAGTCGGGGGTCGTCCCATGTGGTAGTCTTTGTGTTGTGGTCAACGAAGTAAACCCGCGCAGTTGACGTGAGTCGCATTTCCCATCCTGAAGGTAGAGGCCCAAGCTGGGAGATAGTCTGGGGCTGGAGATTAGATCCTTGGCCGGTCGGTCCCATAACGCGGATGATGGTCTGCCTTCGAGGATCGACCCAGGTTGTCGTGCGTGTGTTGTGATCGACATAGTATGGGCGACCTTCTGGGGTATAACGCTCCTCCCATCCATTGGGAAGGCTGCCACTGCCAGCTGTTGTATTTCCCGTTGAGATCGCTGGGGCGGTAGAACCTGCAGCAGGAGTTGCTGCTGGTTGCGAGGCGGGTGTTGCCCCAGTGCTCGATGAGCGATAAGAAGGGTTGTTGGCTTCCAGAAGGTCGTCTGCTAGGATACGGCGAGAATGTTGGTCCCGAGCTGCGTTCGTTTCATTATCCTGCGTGTTGGTGTTCACGGTAGCGCTGTTGGACGGGCGGTTCCATGTCGTGGTGCGGGTGTTGTGATCAACATAGTACGTTCGAGCGAGGGGATCGATACGACGCTCCCAGCCTGGAGGCAGTGGGCCATACTGATCGACGTTGGGATTGAAGTTGCGCATCTGGGCAGCCTGCGCAGCAGACCCTGCAGTGGCAGAGGCGCTGGAGGGATTGGACATCGCTGGTGTGGCAGTGGTGGCCGCGGCGGGAGTGGGTGAGGTGTTGGTAGCACCGAGGCTTGTTGGGCGAGAAGAAGTTGTTTGTTCAGCTTCGGCAGCGACAGATGGTGTTGCATTGGAAGAAGGGCTCGTGTTCTCGGTACCTGTGGCGTGGGAACTCGGACTCCGAGAGAGGGCGGTGCTCGCGTTGGCTGGTAACGCCAGATTCGAGGTGCTCGCAGCAGGAGAATCATCCAACCCCATGTCTTGTAGCGCCGTCGTGACTTGTGACGGCCCAGGGTTCGCTATAGGCTGTGCAACATTTGTTGACAGGTACATAATGAGTTTGCCGTGAACGACGAGGTTATCATTAGATTTCTTGAGGTCCAGTGTAAGCATTTCTGTGGAACGATAAGAAGATAATAGGGACGCCAGAAAATAACAGACGCACCATGCCCATCTAACTCCAAGTCCAGCACATCTGCAACCCGCACGTTGACGACACCCAAAAATCCCTGATCCTTTCTCTTAAATTTACGTTGATCGAAGATTTGGACTGCAACAACAGACGATTCTTTGACGGTTCTGGTGAAATGAGAAAAGTGGTCAGATTACTGCTGCGCAAGGCGCACAAAACAAGATTGCCCACATATCAAAGCTCTCGTTCCAGTATGGATTAAGGGTCTTCTTGATGACACTCGTTGTATGAGTCTGCTCGGCATCGACGGTAATGACTGCGAAAGGGTCGGGGAGCCTAAAGACGTCTCGCTTGGAGAGTCCATCCGCGGCAACAACTGACAGGAAATGGTAGCATAGGTTAGAGGTCGCGATATACAACTAAAGACGCATTCCTGACCTGTGATCCTAATCTTCTTGGACCTGTAACGATGCGTAAGGGAGGGTGCTGGTGCTGACAAAACATGGAAGATACGCACAGAACAGCTACAGGCGGAACAGACATGGCGCTGGACAGGAGACCAGCGGGAACCTGAGTCTAAGACGAGCGGATATGAGAAGGTATGGGCTTTGAAACCGACGCTCGACGAGGGAATATGGCGTTGGTCGTTGGTAACAGTCAAGGCAATCACTTGTCAAGCTCTGGAGAAAGTGAAAAGGAGTCACATGGGCATCACATGCCGATTGTCAATGCCCAACTTTCATTAACGAGAGATGCTGTACACCTTCTGCTACGTACTTATACTTGTAACGACACATCTTACGGTAACATCTGAAAGATATGTATGCAGAAAGGAATTCATCACACGATGTGTCGCGAAAACTCAAGTTGCTGACTGAACAACATGGGTGGATCACGGCCCGTTGTCTTCCCACGGCCTTGGACGGATCAATCAATAGCCCAATCTGTACCTTGCAGGTACTTGAGAAAGGCGTTCAACCATACTTATTGATTCAACTTTAGTTAACGAGTGTGTGAGAGTGGGTACAAAAGAATGTTATATTAGGAGTTCAATTAAAGCCCCCCCCCTTTATTTGGAATACTTATCCAGTCATGGATGAAGGATCAATTATCTCAACCTCCCACGACCGTCTATATGTGTCCCAGCTTGAGCACACCTGTGGATTGCGTTTCGCTGACACCGACTGGATGCTCTCCGTCTCCTTCAGCTCCAACAAGCGTGCTAGTTCGACTAGCTCCTCGCGTCGCTCCTCCTTCGAGGGTGACCGCAGCTGTCGCAACACCCGTTTCACTGACTCTGACTTCCGCTTCGAACGGCTCTCCTTCAAGTCAATAGAGGTTATTGAATGCGGCATAGGTGCAGGTGCTGGGATCAAATAGGTGACCTTCTTTAGGTCGTATGCCGGTTGTGACTCATCCGATGTACGAGAAGAGTTTGCGCGCTTCACCCGCCGGGTAGACAACTTCGCCCTGAGCAATGAAGCAGAGCGAAATAATAACGGTGAATCAGTTGATTCAGTCGCCGTTTCTTCCTTGACCTGCCTGCCTTTAGTGCATTCTCAATATATGTTAATGGGCTTCGTACCTCGACTTTGGTTGTTTTCGCGGTCTCAATAGTCGACCTGCGACGTTCGAAGAGGGAGAGAAGTTGCATGATGGCGATAGGGTATGTAGAAGAGAATAGTGAATTCCGCACCCCCGCTCTACGGATTTTAAAGCCACGCTGCGCAAGCACACGCTGTTCCGCCCATGGCTCTGGACAGGGCAGGCCGAAATTATGATCCGTCGGCCAAGTCCTTTTCTTCACCCCAAAACTCTCCATTTTGGACCTTTCTAATTATAAACCTACTGTGTATATCTTCCTTCATCTGAATATCCTCTCCATATCGAAAGTATCTTGCGGGATGTGACTCATCTGGCCAATCAATACACATTTCCTTTGACTTCGGACCAAGTCATGATCTGATCAGAGAACCTCTTCCCCACAACCTTGCCAGCGGCTGTAAAAGTCATTCAATGCATTATACTAGGCTGTAATACAACTATGCAGCTATACTAAGACTAAATTTGATGTACATTACTTGGGCTGAATGTCTGAATGGTCTTGCTGGCCGCCCAATGAGTTGAACGGTTAGGGGTTGCAGACGTATAAGCGCTCCGTTTGTCATGAATGTTTTCGTGGGCCTCAAGCGATGGTTACGACTAAATATATGGTTTGATGTGATATTTTGGGGTGTTACATATTGAGCTTTCCTTTCTATGGTCACTAGCGTTGAGGGGTTCTTTGATGTGGCGTTTCATTTAAAAGGTTGTGACAGAAGTTTATGTTCTGTATATCATTTAACCGTGTACGGAGTTGGACCGTAGCCAAACGGTGTGGGGTCCCATATCTTGGAACGAACGACTTCGTTGAAAAGAAGCTTTTCGTCTGTTACTCCTGAATTTCTGTATGGGTTTTGGCTACCATAATCCTGCATGACATCGACGTTTAGCTTCCAGGCTCTGTAAGATGTCCCAAAAAAGTGATCTTACTGGGTTGAGCATGGTCTTGCCACGGCAAGCGATAACAGGCGAGTTTGCGGAATATTGTATTTTGCGATGCAAGCGTGGTCCCAAGCACGCACATGAGAACCTATACAGCCAAAAGGCGAGACAACTGAACAGATACCTATTCAGCCGCTACATGCTATATATGTAGAAGTACGAGTTCTGCTGTGAGGCACACCAGGCTTACATGCGCCTCCTGGAGATTTTTCTTGAACGCTGCCACTTCCTCCTCCTCTTTGGTCACCTTACTCTGCCACCTAGTTGGGACTGCGCGTGATGTAGGTAATACAAACCTTTGGATCTTATATGAGATCTTCTCTGCGTAGCTGAACATGAGTGAGACTGATAGATGGCTCAGAAAGTGTAGTTGATGGTGGATTGTTGATTTGATTGTGAGAATGCAGGCTGGTATGGAAAACCGATGCGTTGACGTGGCGGCTTTATACCCACTGTAAAAGGAGGTTATTTATGTAGTCATAGGTATTCTTCTCTTGTAGCTGTAGAAGCTGTGTACTCCTTCGCACAGCCCCAATTTGTGTGGCGCTATATTGGCGCCACTTCAGCGAACTTGAGCCAATGAGGGGATTGTAAGGCTACAAAATTGATGCGCATGTTCTGGTTCCGCAGAACATTCTCCCCTATATCTGTGCTGAAATTCGCAACATGAAGAATCATATTGGTTTGGTCGCAAGAGGATCTTACCAACATCTCTCACCCAAGGGGGCCTATCGTCATCAGTAATTGGCAGTCCTATATATGCTAAACAAAACTGCGCATTGATTGCAGAAGGGTCGATTTAAAAGACGCGTACAGAACAGATTTCATTCATCGGGGTCACAATCACAGACTACTAGTACATTTGGGAAAGAGGTTCGCATTTGAGAAATATCCAAAAAATAGGCTTAATGGCACTCATGTGGCCCGCTGACAGTTCCTCCTGCAATACCAGCCTCACCACTAGCGCGCCCGATGACGTTGGCGTATACACTTTGCTGGTCGAAGGTTCCTGGTACATCCATGCTAGGATTTTCTGTGAAGAATCCATTCGGCTTGAGAGTAACACTCAGGGTCTCGGACGGCATGCTGAGAATAGAAAAAGATGATCAGTATACTTGTCGCATCGAGGTCCAAGGAGGAGCCTGTACGTACACTGGCCAGTCCTCGGGTCTAGGGATGTGAGTGATGCCTGAATGAAGTCATTTAATGATGTTTCGAGCGCCACTCGCATCTACAGCACTTACCAGCAGTCACAAAGACCAGAATGTCCTCATCAACAATGCTCTGCCTCCCATTCTCCCAGTGCTTGATCGAGTCCTCTGGGGCTATCCTGGTTTGCGGAACGTATTTACCTGCAGGCCACATCCTACTTCCCTTCTTGCCTTCGACATCTCGGATTACCCAAATGGTTTCTTGTACAAACGGCGCCCGCTTCGAAACCCAGCTGTCCCAGCGTGCCATCAGGGGCGTTGTGGCACCCTTCAGTCCGATAGCAAAACCAACAGCCTTGCCGCTGGAAGGGTGCTTGCGGGAATTATTCACGATCTTCCACCTCCGCTCCTTCTCATAGTCGTATGGACGGCCCACTTCGACTTTGAGGGGAGAATCTTGTGCAATGAAGGCGTTTCCAGCGAAATTAGCTTTGGAACCCGTCGGTGCGTTGGGAAGGGGGATGACGTCTGACTCGATGACGGAGTTTGCCAGACCGTCGAGCATAGGGTCGATGCGGAGAGACATGAGGTGCTGATGATGTTGCGCAATGATGTTAGGGGAGACTGTCGTACCATATGGGTCCGGCTCGTTATCGGTAGCAACATATGAATTTAGTATGCCCGTGAGTCGAACCTCAAACTCGATTGTTCCGTCTTGGTAGAAGAGGTAATTCCAGATGTACTCTGTATAAATTCAAAAGTGAAAGCCAAAGTATACTTATCAGTGTAAATTCAGGGAAGAATCGGACGCGCCAAAGACGAACCATAATTTGCCAAGGTGCAGACCATGCTAATGACCAACCTGCGGCGGCGAGTGGTGTGCGAGCGACCCCCGGGGCGGTAGTCGCCGTGCTTCCACAAAACACCAGCATCCTCTTCGTGAATACAGATCGCGTGTTTGATTGTCCTGGGTTTTCCATCCATCGCGACGATTGTGCCAGGCTATACAAAATAAGATTTCCTGAGTCATGAATGAGCCATTCCATGAGCTCACAAGATAGTAGATCTGTCCGAGGCAGTCACATCCGAGGGACAGATCGTTCGCCATACAACCCATGCCATATTCACCGCTGCATGTATATCATGAAACTCAATTCGTTCTCACCCCAAATAGACAACCTACGCATCAAAAGCGAACTTCCTCGGGTGAGCGTGCTCAGGAGCGGCGTAGGGAACAACCATCTCAGCCAGGGACAGCCGATAGATAATCGGACGAACTTCGCCATTATCATTGTAAGTGATAGTGGACAAAGCAATTCCCTCTCTCTGAGAATGTGCTGAAGGTAATTGATAGTGATTAGTCGTGAACATATTCTTTTGATAAAACCATACATACCGACGTGCATCTTCCATTTCTGCCATGTTAACTCATGGCCGTTGAGTGCGAAGGAAACACCTTCAGGCTGGGTAATATGAAGAGGCTTGATATCGGTGCGGTATTTGAAGTCGGGGTTATCCTTGAGCACAAGATCAGGTAGGAAGTTCTGATTCTTCATGGGAGGGAGAATACGTTCACGGCCAGAGGCCGCCAATGCCTTCTCGGCATCCGACAATGGTGGAGCAGCCGTAGTAGGGGCCGTAAGCACAGGTTCTTTCCCCCGCCATATATACTTGGGCGGAAAATCTATGAAAGATAATGAGCAACGGATGAGCTACACATCGAGAAGCCAGGGCACACCGATTTGAAGAACCTCTCCAGTATTTGTGTCAAGGACGGGAACAAAGTCCTGTTAAAGGGTGAGGGGAAGGCTCTATAGATCATCGAAAACATTCAATGCAGACGTACCATTGGGTGAGCATACAAATTATCATCCTTTGAAGTCCTGGCAAACATCATGCCCTGCTGGACTCTCCTTTTTTCCGGGAAGCGATCGTCATAACCAATAGACCACCCATCACTGGCTATCTGCTCCGGTTCCGTGATGCCTGCGGAAAGGAAGTTCAATCAAGATTTCTAGAATTTATACGGATTGCGTCACAGTCTCACCAACTTCTGCAGCCAATTTCCGGATCAATGGGCTCCTCCTCACGGCCTCCTCAGCGCCACCCAATTCCTCTGGACAAAGCGGCGGTTGCACACCTTCGGGCAATTCGTCAAAGATGTCGACCTCCCATGTGGATCCACGGTATGAAAGAATGACATTGTACGCATTTCTAGCCCAAGATCAAGGTTAATCCATAAATTGTTGCTGTAAATAGCAAGATCACAACATACCCATCAGTGAGAAACAACTGCAATGGAGTGGCATACTATTAGCATGTTGAAGCCGGATGATAAAGTGAAATCACATACATCACATTCCGCTTGTCGGACGATGGTCGTCGATGCCTCTGGTTTACCACGAGGAGTCGTGTGGATACCCAGATAAGCGAGGACCGCTTTCTTGTGTGGCGGAAGCAGATACAAAGTTATAAACTTGTTCACCGCGTATTGACCCCGAGTAAGGTTTCCGATGTAGCGCTTGACGGCGTTAGAAGCGGCTTGGATCTTAATGGTAAGGTGGATAAGCCTATCGGCAGGCTGAAGATGCAACAAATTGGCGAACCTCATCTTCAGTCAGAGGGTCCAACGGGTGATGATGGAGGCGAGGTTCTTTGGCTGTAGCGGTAGACATATTGGGCTGGATGTTTGGCATTCAAACTGACTCTCAAGGGCTACTTATATAGCTAGTCTTAGAATCGCAGATGTAATCGAGGGACCAGAGACACATTAGAATATTGAGTTTGAACAGATGATCTCGACAGCCCTGTCATTCGATTCCATTGTTAGTGCTTCTCTGTTCCGCACGTCTGATCTTCGAGTCATCGGGCCACTCTCTCGGCACGCCACGCTCCATATCCACGTAAAAGAAAATCCACATAGAAGGTGTGGTTAGGAATCAAGGCAGGTGCAAGTCCAACTGCTGTCATAAAACCGAAAAATTCTGCGGCTCGTCAGATCTCTGCCACGGCAATAGAAGCTGAGGTTGCTCACAGGATCTCCATCGGCCCGTTTGGGCAGAAAGAGAACGAGCAATCATTGTATTTTTTGACAACTCGAGTCGCAATTGTTTATTCTGGAGGTGCTCACAACTTCTAGATACAGCCATGTCGTATGTCTTTATT
>JABCKO010015879.1:0-40083 GCA_018855915.1 Tephrocybe sp. NHM501043
GTGGGGGGAGGGGGGGGGGAGGGGGTGGGGGGGGCGGGGGGGGGGGAGGGGGCGGGGGGGGGGGGGGGGGGAGGGGAAGGGGAGGGGCGCGGGGGAGGGGGGGGGGGGGGGGGGGGGGGGGATATATCGGGGTTTTGAAAGAGGAGACAGAAGAAGCACTGCTTCAGAGTTCTAACCTCCGGGAGTTTAGCAGCGGCAGGCCCAGGAGCTCAAAACGCGTCATAACTTAAACCTGTGAAGGTTTCTTCTCTCTCTCTTCTCTCTTGTTTTTCGGTCTTCTGAGTCCGTGCGTGTGCATAGCTCCCATGGGGAAAAATTAAAGAATATGGACAGCTGCTGTGCCTCAACCTCGCTCAACGACAACGACAGGACCACTGCCTCTCCATATATATAGAATGGAACGGGATGAAGGGTGTGAGTATGTAAAGCTAGCACGCAAGACGAGTTTGAAAAATCGGGCCTAGTTGACAGGTATTGAGGCAGTATCTCAGAAGAAGCCCCCCAGAAACAAACTTTCCCTCCCGAGCAAGGAAACAAAGGAACTTCGAGAAAAAAACGTTATGGATGCGCAGCCTCATCTCCTGCCTTGCGCAGAGCACAGGGTGGGGTTGAAGACGGCATCCAGATGGACAGATGTGATAGGTTACTGAGTGACTGGTTCGCCGCGTCGTCGTCGGCGTGATCTGGGTCTGGGGCGGACAGAAATCTGTGTGATAATCACTGCTAGACCTTGGAACACAGATTCGCTAATCAAAGCTGATGGCACGCAGACACAAACAACAGGGCACTTTTGCATCGCTTCATGTCAATTGACTGTCAAGCCAAGGCCAATTTGTTCCCTGAGTAACTATCGCTCAAAAATCGAAATCGTCGCCACACACAACCGCAGAAAGCCTCGAACGGTCAGTCAGTCACCCTTGTCTCGGAGAATACCTGGCCGTGGCCGGTGTACGGATCCTGTAGGGCTTTCGCCAAATCGGAAAAAAATACCTACCCAAATACGGGGTGGTCATTTCGAGAAGAAAAAAGGCCCTCACAAATGTACCCGCACGGGCCTTGAACTTTGGAACGCAAGTTGCTCACTAATGAGTGTGGGAACGAAATGCGCCCGATTTGGACAGTGCAGCCGTGTGCTGCCTACTCCCCTCCCGAAATCACACCGAATGTCCGATCTCATGATCGAGGATGAGGGGGGATAATTATTATGTATGGCATAATGGGTGGGACCCGACCCCCAAGGCCACCGCGTCCTGCTCGTGAAAGAACGTGGCCTGTGTTTGGTATCCGTCAGCGCTGCATGCCAAGACGGCTTCCCACCGCGTGCAAAGGCGCGGATGTATGTGCGAGTGAAACTCTGGAAGTTGTCGTAGGGGTTGGGGACGATCCCCTGCATACGTATGGGTGTGGGGACGATCCCTCCAGCTTCATGTTCAGGGCTGTGGCATGCCCCTGCCTTTGTGGCGGCTAAGCATATGGATGCCGGCATCACCAGACCCCTTAGCATTATCCCGCGATTTCTCTCTCTTCGATGTGACTCTCATGTATGCTCAAGGAACCACGGCGGCTCTGGGCTCTGCACCACCTCCCGACTGCCTCCCTCTTCTGGACAAGAGGGGGCCTGCGGCGAAACTCCCTCCCATGAATGGTCTGCGCAGAGAAGTCATAAGGGCCTGAGATCCCAGGCAGCCAAAGGGAGCAACTTATACTTGGCTCCGGCGCGCCCGCACGCGCGCGCGCTAATGTTCCATTCCTCAGTCGCGTTCGAGAAGGATTTTTTTTTTTTTTGTTTGGGTCTTTCGTCGGCTGGAGATCTAGACTCTCTCTCTCTCTCCTTCATTTCTTTATACTTACCTTTATCCTTGCCGCGTGTAATTCATCCGGGTGCCGCTCGATGCTAGGCCCTCAGGAAGCCAGAATCGTCCGTGAACTTGGAGCAGCCCCCTCACCCAAAATATTCTCACCTCCAAACGCAATCTGACACAGGGGACTGACTCAACCTGGCATGTATGTATGTGTATGTAGTTCCAGTCTTATCATTCCTCTGTGTTCCGTTCCATGCCGGCTCTAAACCTACATTTACGCCGCCGACGTTATGTCACCGCCAGCCAGCACATAACCCTTAGCCTTATCTACAAGTCTCGAGCTTCTCAGCAAACAGTGATGGCTGAGATCTGAGAGGCGGGGTTCGTCTCACAACCGGGGCTTTTTGGCCAGCAAGCGCGGGAAGGAACCGCGTATTCTTTGTTCTCCAATTGGAATCCACAGCGCTTACTGATAGTACTTGGCCAACTTGTTATTTATAGTTCCATGGAACCTAAAACAAAACCCAATTGTCACTTTGCCCAATGCTATGTTATCTACTAGACCGGGCATGCCTGTCGGAGCATGGATCTTCAACGTGCGTGTAACAGCGACCGGCACTCCATGGAAATCCATTTCAGAAGTCTAAAGAAGAAAGCCCAGGGTTCAACCCAATACACCACAACCTGACAGCGAACTGAATGGAGCGTTAAAAACTGTATTAAGGTCCTCCAATCTCGGCAGCAAAAAAAAAAAAAAAAAGGTGTGGGCCCTTGTAGGAGCTTGGAACCACGTGGAAACTCATTATCCACCTCAGGAAACATATACGTATCGTATCGCCCAAAAGAATTTGCCGCGGATAGAGCTAGCGGGAGGACAGAAGGGGTGGAGGAAGCCGACCACCTGTATATATCTTGTTATGACGAGGGGTCACATGAGGTCGGCCTCCCTCCGACTGGTCGTTGGTCATTGAATGGCACACAGCGCTGGAATGTATAGCGGCGAGAACTACCCGAGGACTTTAAAGTTCGCCAGTGGGCCTGTGACGAGAAGTTCGACCATGTAACGACATATCGATCTTCTAGCTTGAACCCAGGTGCTGAGAGTCAAAGTATCGCGGGAGACCTGGAATCTCGCCAACTGCACAGACGTTGACGCAGGCGGAGATAAGGTTGTTGACTTGTTACTCAACTCATAACATGCCTACAACAGAGACAGTATGCATGTCATCACCTATTTGGCAGGGTCGCTGGAATCTGGTTTTTTTCCGGAGAAATACCGTTGCGGATATGGAAATGTGGCCCCAAACGTACGAGTCCCTCTAGTTGAATGTAGTCCAGTTGACAGGAACATGAAGACTATAGAGGCATGTAGCGGTATTCGGGTGGGACCACACCTCGGTATAGTATAGCAGCATTATGTTCGCAAGCCAGCTGACACCGTAGATTGCAAACAAGAGACTGTCTTCTAATGGCCCCTGACGGTGGCTCTAGAGAGGTATGTCCTGGCACTTATAAGATATTAAGGTCATCAACGAATATCCCTTCACCAACGGAGGCGGCCAAAATCGAGGCTTCTTCCAGGGCGCCCAATCAGGAGCCGTAGTTTTCAAAGGGGCCTATCGAGGGGATAAGTTATAAATTGACAAGGAACAAGATCCAATGACATGGCTGAGAAGCACACATGGTCCCGGTCAATGCCGCAACACAAGAAGTTACACAAATCTAGAGTGCTCCTTAAAGTTGAAATCGCGCTGGCAGCCCATGAAAGACGTAAGAGGTGGGCCACGAGAACTGAGCATTGTGCTGTGGGTGGATCTGACGTTGTCCCTTCTCGAGAATGACAACAAGTCGCCCGATCGCCACCGTCATGTCTAGTGCACCCGACATGAAAATATGAAGACAGCAGTGTTGTTACGGCATGACATGGACGATTCTCAGGACATTGTCTGAGAAGATATAAAGTCTCTCACTCATGTCAATTGGTGGCATGCCGGCCGAGAACTAAGGGCGGTGTTCTTCTTGTCCACAGAGATTGTGGGGGAGACAGATAGAGCTTGGGCAGTTGACACATGTACGAGCGTTGATATCCCCAATGCGTAGCAGCCACATATTAGCATAGAGAACGGAGCTCCACAAAGGCAATATACACAGGGTCGGGTTTTTGGGGTGTTGTTACTTGCAACGGTATGGCCCGTTTCGGCACCTATTTAGAGAGAGATGCATCTAGCTGTGCATAAAGTTCTAGAGCCTTTCTTGAGACCTTTCTCAAGTTTATTTAATCCAACTCAAATTGGTACTTGGCCGAGAAGCGAGTCTATAGCATAGGAGAGCCCTCAAGGCTCGGTGAGATACGTGGAAGAAGTGGATGACGAACAAGATCGTTGAACTCTAAGCTCCCACGCGTACCGGCGGTACTTTCATCTTCCTCTCAGACCAACCAGATGTCTTTCGAGAATGCCTCGGTGACGAAAGGTGCATTCCAATGGAATACTGTAGTGTAGTATCCTCACTGAAGCCGCAATGTTCAGGGCTGATGGTTGGCCTTGGTCTGACGTCGATACTCGTAGGGATATTTGATGTGAAGCATTACTTCCACCTACAGGTATGTCATACCGCAGTCGCCTCGTAGACCCGTATAAGCTAAAGCTACCTATAGTTGGTCCCTCATTTGTCCCGCCACCACCAGGTAGCGTCCTTTACGTGGCCGTCGTGGAGATTATGACGGATCCTGAAGCAGACCATTCCAGTATTGGAGGCTGGTCCTCCACCATCTTGTGTTTTCCAGCTCTAGCGATCTCTTCGTCGCGCAAATTCTCCTCTATAATGCCGGAGTACAGGTCGAACGTCAGTTCGGAAGCGTCAAGTTTGCTGTGAGTGCATAGCGTTTCCTTTGCATACATGCGGATTTACAATCCCAACGGCCTTTCACCGCAGTCTTTCGCTGTCGTATCCTCAATGCTATCAACACTGCTAGAATTTTTTTCGTTGATGCTATTTCATCGCGTTGGCCTCAATCATATTTCGATGGGTCCCACCGCACTGGTGTTCAGCATTTTATATCAATATTCTCGGATCGTCCCAGCTGCCTACAACTATCGAATTTTTGGCGTACCCCTTAACAATAAAAGCCTGCTATACTTGCTTGCCTTACAAGTACGCCTCTTTTCTTAGACCAGGAGAACAGATCTAAAAAAATTCTCGATCACAGACAGCAATCAGCCGCCTACCGAGCTCTGGGGCTGTAGCTATCATTGGCATATTTGTAGGACAGATCTACCGTTCTGACCTTGCAAATCTCAAAACGTATCGTCTTTCTCCCGTCGTCATTAATTTTGCCACTCGGTTCCTCCTTCCTTTGGTGGGAGCACTCCGTCCACCTCGTCGATCAAATCGAGCACTTCCTGATGATTCAAGAACCTCCTCATCCCGAAACACATCTGCAACACAGCACAACGAAGAAGTGATTACGACAGCACGACCCTTTCCTGCCTCTGCCACTACCCGACATAGGCAAACAGCGCCGAGTACCAGTGACGAAACAACAGGAACAGGTTCTGTGATGAGAGAATGGGTGGACGAGCTAACAGGCCGGGCGGAGCGTGCTGCTGCCGGCATACGAGTTCCACCAGATACAGAAATAACCCAGTTGACTACGATGTTTCCGGACGTTCAACGAGATGTCGTCGTCGCTGCACTTCAACGAAGGTATGCCCAAGCTTTCAATCTGTTGGCTATGGTACTCATGAGGTCTGGTGACCACAGCCCAAACATCGAAGCAGCTGTTGAAACCTTACTTAGCTCTCAAACTTGATATCATGACAGGCCGTGAGGAGCCGTTGAAGTAGTCAAGATGTTTAGAGTTCAGTCAATATAATCATGATCAAGGGTTAATGTAAGGGTTTCAGTCCGTGACAGTATCAGTCAGACGTCATGGTTATTGCCCTATTCATCATCCTCGAAAGGCTCTTCCTGTCCTTCCCCATCTTCGTCATCTCCTGTGAAGGTAGTCAAAGGCACGGAGTAGAGACGGATCACGGGCTTCAAAATAAAAGTCATTAAATAAAAATCTATCGAAGACGATCATCACGAACCTTGTTGGGGTCCTTGACCAGGACGTACTTGCCCTCAGGCATCTTCATGCACAGATCGGTTACTGTCCGAACGATACCCCAGCCATTGGCCAAGGATACATTAAGCTGAGCGGCAAATTCAGTTGGCCGCATCGAAGCTGTGCTCAGGATGACATGACGGGTGTTATCACGAGGATTACCGCGTGAGATGTACCTAAAGAAGAATATAAAAATTAATGATGATGGTCGTAGATGTGTGTCCCAAGGGCTGGGATGGATCCGAAGAGGTAAAAAAAGATACATACCCAATCTTCATAAGATCAGCCCCAGCCAAGACGCTCTGAACGGTCCATTTCGCGAGTTTGCAGCTGTTATTTTTCATCTCCGTGGCAACTACAGCGCCACGCTGAGAATCAAGCTTTAACCGCCAATCCGGAGCTCCACCAGCGCCTTGTGCTCGTGGATCGAATTCATTGAGAGCGCGGATCGTAACTAAGCCCTGGCCATCGCGGGGGTTGCCTTGTCCAGGGGAATATGCGTCTACTTCTGTTCGGACACAGATCTTGATGTCCTCGTCCTCTGTGATACCAAGGTCGAAAAGCCTGTAACGGTATCCACAAGAGGCTAGCGGCTCGGTTTCTTCGGGGCCATAGAATGGATTAGGGTTGGCGAAGTCAACAGCAGGTGGGGGAGAACTCTCGAGAACGGACTGGAAACCGAAATTTTGATTGATGTAGGTAGCCTCCAATGATAGGGAGGTAGCAGAGTTAATGGAAGGAACTTCGGGGACGGCCGACTTTTCGGTAGGGTTGTTAGGGTTGGGAGGTGCTGGATCCTGAGGAGGATCTGCAGCATTTTCGTTGACAGTGACGGTGTCGAATGGGCCACCATCTCGCTTATCGAAGAAAAGATTGTTGCCCTCGCGAACAATCACAATATCCCAGGGATACACAGAACGGGGGGCGCACATCAGAACACTGAGAATGACGTCGGTGGTATACACCTTAGCAACATTTCTGCCGGCGAGCTAAAATAGCAATGTCAAGAGAGAGCAGAGTGGAATAGGACGACATTCGTACCTCCTGGATGACGGGGTCATCGGAAGTGGTAGTGTTGTACTTGATGCGATCTACCAATTGCAGAGGTCGTTCGGTCTTCGTCGTAACGCGATCGTAAGACTTGTCGTATGCAAACAACCGGCCGTAGCTCTCTCTGCATGGTGCAAGCACACGTGAGTAGATATTTTTGAAGATGGTGAGACTGGACTTACAGCTCTTCGGGCTCATCAACTTCAAGACGAAGCTTCGCGAGTCGATGGAATTCAATCTCTTCCAACATAGACCATTGAGGAGAAATAACCACGGACGACTCGCGTGTGCGGTTGTTCTGCGGAAGTTTGGAAATATGACCAGATGTATAGAGATGCATTGACAAACCTTCTCCCAATCTCTCCATCCCCTCCTCCCACCACGCTGGGCCTGATTTCCACGGCCAACGGGGCCACCCCGTCCTCCTCTGACCCCTCCTCTTCCATAGTTAGCAACTCCGCCACGCGTAGTTCCCCTGCCACGAGTAAAGGCACTTCCTCTGCGAGGAGCAGCGGTTTTGTTGTCGACAAGCGAGAAGGATGACTCGTCCTCGACGTGGAAGTAGGCAAAGGCGCTAGCAGTTCCGCTACCAAATGCTTGGTTTCTGTCACCCCTGCGACCACCAGGTCCCCCTCCACGAACATTGGCCGTGACTGGAACACCAGCCACATTTTGACGACCGTCAGACGAAAGATCGTTCCAATCTGCGAAGCGACCAAGTTTATCGGATTTTGAGTAAGGTGCATAAGGAATATCCTTGAATTTGAATTGTTCAGGGGGGTTGGAGGAAGATGGTCCCCAACTGCCGTCGGGGTTGTCGTTAATGGGCGGCAACGAGAATGAAGCCATTTTGCTGGTAATCGTGGGTGATGATTAGAAAATTTTGTGTTCAAGGGTGGGTAGAGACCGTGGGAAAGCTCCCTCTGTTCACGCCACCGCAATGAAGTGAGTGAACATTTGAAGGCCCTTTGACTACGAACTAATTTCATGCGTTTTCTGTAGCGTCGTGCAGGAGATCAACAAAATAAATCAGCTGGAGCTTGACCTCGGAGTTGCTGGCGCATCATGGCACGACGAATACAAGGATTCTGCTTACATCTTTGCCGGTGGTCTGCATTTCGACTTGACTGAGGGCGACGTTATAACCATATTTTCTCAGTCAGTGGCTCTTGCGCTTTATTATATCCTCAATTATCTCACGACTTTACAGGTTTGGTGAGGTCATGGACATCAACATGCCCAGGGATAAGGAGACAGGCAAGACCAAAGGCTTTGCCTTCCTGATGTACGAGGATCAACGGTCTACAATACTTGCCGTCGATAATCTCAACGGTGCCAAGGTCCTAGAGAAGACCCTTCGTGTTGACCATGTCAAGAACTATAAACAGCCCAAGTCCAAAGGAGAAGACGGGGAATGGGTTGAAGCTGAGGAACAGAGCCTCAACGCGAGACCCGAGATGATCATGGGTAAGCTAATGCCCTACCTCCGTGTTTCACTACTAATGCAACAGGATATAATTAAGACAACGACGTTGAATCGGATTCTGACGCGTCCTCATCACCCCCGATCGACCCTGAAGATCCAATGCGCGATTATCTCCTCGCACAGAGGAAAGAGGAAAAGGCCTTGAAGAAACTCAAAAAGTCTAAGTCAAAGAGCAAAAACAAAGACGAAACACCTGAGGAACGTCGGGCTAGAAAGGCTAAAAAGAAGGAGAAACACGCTCGTAAGCTCAAGTCAGAGGGGGTGAGAGGAGTCGAGGAACTGCTCAGTTCACTCGGACGTCATCGTGATACAGGAGGCAGACCCCGTTCTCCCTCACCCAGAAGGCCATACCGTTCTCGGACTCGCAGTCGCTCGCCGGATGACAAAGACTATAAACAGACACGCACTTACCCTCGAACCCGCTCTCGCTCTCCTGATACTCGGAGTAGGCATTCCTTTGAATCTCCAGAAGGAGAACGACGAGGCGAAGTTTTTTACGGACGCGAAGCACGTTCGCGCAAAAGGGGTTACGATTGACCGTAGGCTCGTTACCATCCTGTCTCCTGCGCAGAGGTTCCCTCCCCCCCTTCCCCCTAGCGTACACCACAGATTGGTTACCATTCTAGATTGACCAATTGTTATATGAGTTCTGGACCCCAAGCCTCGCTTCTTTGTATCATAACCTATATTTTTAATTCAAGGTTCTATCCATCTTATCGACTATCCAGCTTTGTGGAAGGCAATTGACCCCCTGTGATCGTTGAGAGCTTACTTGCTATTGATAAAATATCTGCCATAGCCAGGTTTGTACGGGAAGTTGTCCACAAAGCGGTTCACGATCTGTTGACCTTTCCTTATAAGTTCTGAAAATACAGAGGCTGATGGAACCCAGTTATGCAAGCCCATGAAACCTCGTCATACGGGTGAGGCATTTATGGACACTACGCTCACCTGACGAGAACTTAGGTACAGTAGATGCGAGCGCAGCTCGGAGGTATTTTTAAGAGGAATGGAGGAACGGTCGGTGGTCGTTTTCCTCTTGCCGCTGTGCTGCCGTATACTGGTGAATGTACTCCAGTAGGGAGAGTGAGATTTCAACGCCGTAAGACGGAGTCATCTTTCGGGTGCAGTCAAATCACAGGTTGTAGTAAGGGCCGCACACAGGTATGTACACTTACAGATACTTGTCACTAGTCTTCTCCGTAGTCCTTCTCGCTTGAATGAGGAAATAGTGACCACATGTCTACAAGGATAAAGCCACTGAAGATTCTTGAGTAGGTGCATATGGTGCATCTGGAGATATCATGAGAAGGCTGAAGCGGAAAGGGCTGGGAAAAGGTACATCGTCAAACAGGAGTTGTATCTTTAGGTAACTGGTGGGGGACTTCCTCCATTGAAGAAGTAGTTCTACCCCATGACAATGAGAGACTCGGCTTTAAGTACTTAAGGCACACTCCAGAGTTTCATGTTTTGGCAGACGTCAACATATGTCAAAAGTCAAAAGAAGGAAACATTTGGTGGAGAAACATATCTTGAATGAAGTCCACGAGTGCAGATACTGCTGTCCCAATTTCGACATTTACGGCTGCGCAACCGCAATATCTTTGGTAGCACATGAACTAACGTTGGAGGCTTCAGATCAAGCCAGATATCGTGTGTGTGTGAATTTTTTGTTTGACTTGGCGAGACGCGGGGATGCGTTGAACCTACATTCGAGTAACTTTAGTACTCCTTAGATCTAGAAGTTTTCTTGAACTGGCCGAGCATAAGTTTATCAAGGTACTCTAGTGACAATTGTAAGCCCAGTACTCCTGAAGGTCAGTTCCGTAAGTTAACGTGATGTTTTATCACTGCACTGCAATTGAAATGACTGCCAGTCTCTGACCATGCCGGTGCAGAATTATTTAACAAAGCTCCGAGTTTATTCCTTCTACGTTTCTTATCGAGACTGGCAGCGGCGCAAGTGTGGCTTGTTGTGTTTGAATGGCAAACGCGTCACAAAATATATCACGTGCAATGAGTCCGATGATCACATGTTCCATCAGAATTTTTGGAAATCGATACCTAAACGATCTTCAGTCAAGGAACTTCTGGTTTGTTCGACATAATGGCGAAAGTTTCCCAGCTTTCCCAATTGAAGACAGCCCTTTCAAAAGCCGGGGTCACCGGAAAACCTGAACAGGGAAAGAAACGAAAACGTTCTGGCTCTGTGGACAAGGACAAGGAAAAACGTGCAACTAAACTTGAGGAGATCCACAAGAGGCTCAATCCCTTTGATACCAAGGTCACAAGGCTCAAACATGACGTGGGTGGGAGGAAGGTCAAGGGCGTTTCAGGGCGTCCCGCGCAAAGCAAGCAAGCTGGTTTAGAACAGGTACGTCGACTACATCTATTGAATAGAAGACAGTGTTAATTTTCATACATTGTAGCGCAAGAAAACGCTCTTGAAGGAGTTCCATGAAAAGGGTCGGGCTGGAGGCATTGTGGATCGCCGTTTTGGTGAAAATGACCCATCCCTCAGCTTGGAGGAACGTATGCTTGAGCGATTTACGAAGGAACGGCAACGGGCGTCAAAAGGCATTGCCTTCAACTTGGAGGACGAGGATGAACTCACACATTATGGTCAGAGTTTATCCAAACTCGACGATTTTGATAATGTGGGTCTTGGGTTGGGCGACGATGAGGAGGACACTGGTGTGTGATATGAGTAGCTCAATCAATAATGCCCGTCTAACTTTTGCCAGGAAAAATCGATGCGGACGTTGTAAAACACACACACTTTGGAGGCTTTGAGGAGGAGGAGGATGATGAGAGCGAAGAGGTCAGCTCCTTCGTCCAGCCAATTGAGCTCATTCCTGATCTCCCTACCATATAGCCGGCCAGGAAGAAGAGTAAAGCTGAAGTCATGGCAGAGGTCATGGCGAAAAGTAAAGAGCATAAGGTTTGCATAGCTTACTTCTGCTTACTCTCTTGGCTCAAGAAAGGGGTCTGTTAGCTTCGAAGACAAATGGAGCGGGAACAGGAGGATAATGTCCGACATGAACTTGATCAGGATTTCGATGCCCTACGCGCTCTTATCTATGCACCTGATCCTTCATCTACAGGGAGCAACTCCGTTCCACTAGGTGGTGCAGTGGCGGAGACGTCTTCCAAAGCAGCGGTTTTGATCCTGCCGACTGCGCCAGAAGATTATGATCAGCATGTCAGAGAACTTGCTTTCGAAAAACGGGCCAAGCCAAAAGACAGGACGAAGACCGAGGAGGAAATTGCACTGGAGGAAAAGGAGGCGCTGGAGAAGGCTGAGCGGCGACGACGGAGACGGATGTTGGGCTTAGAGGAAAGTGATAGTGAAGATGAGGGTAAAACACGGGGGAAAAGGAAACGAGGAGGTGATGATCTGGAGGACGACTTTGTCGATGAGGATGAGTGGGACGGACTCGGGACTGGTTTAGCTGAGGATGGAGATCTCAACCACGAAGCTGAAGGCTCTGGAAGCGATGAGGAAGAGGGAAACGAGGAGAATGCTAGCGAGGGAGATTCAAATGACGAGGAAGACGAATCGGATGGTTCACTGGAAGAGGGAGAACATGAAGACCTTGTCCAGGCCAAAAAATCATCTTCCCGGAAATCAGCGAAGGAGAAGGCAAAGGATCTGCCGTTCACTTTCCCTTGCCCGTCAACGCACGAGGAACTCCTGACAATACTGGACAACGTCAGCGATGACAACGTGCCACTAGTCATTAAGCGCATACGTGCTCTCTACCACACAAGTCTTAGCCCAGAAAACAAGTTCAAGCTACAGGTATGTGTACACTCTTGCAGCTTCGGTCTTATCTCACCTTTCAAAAAAACGTAGACGTTGGCAACAATCCTCATCGATCACGTTCTGTACGTCACATCCCCGCCAGAACCACGTTTCTCCCTCGTCTCTTCTATCTTACCACATATCGATGCTCTCACAAAAGCATATCCCGTTCGGATTGCAGAACACTTCGTGGAAAAGGTCTCTTTGATGCACAAGAACTTGAAGCGCGGACTGTCTCAAGGTGCCCTCGATCAAGAAGCCAAAACATGGCCTGGGTTGTCAGAGCTCTCCCTACTACGAATAATTGGATCAACATGGTCTACAAGTGATCTTAATCACGCGGTCGTCTCGGCGACTCGAGTCCTTCTGGGTGCTTACCTTGGTTTGGGTCGCGTCAGGTCATTGTCCGACATTGCCAGCGGCCTCTTCCTATGTACGCTGTTCCTTCAGTTCGAAACCCTTTCAAAGCGGCTAGTACCAGAGGCAGTCGCCTTCCTGACTAACATTGTCCTCCATCTCGCGCCACATCAATACAAATCAGTGGCGTCACTTCCTGGCACCTTCCCTTCACCTGATTTCCGATCAGATTTATGTCGACCTTTGGCGCTGAATCCAAAAACGCGAAGCAAAATTACACCCCAAAAGGCTAACCTTGCGACTCTACTACAGTTGGACGAGCCTACGGAACAGGCAAAGGCCGACTTATTGTCTCTAGCGTTAGTTCTCCATGGAAAGTATGCTGACATGTATAAGAGCCTGGATGGTTTTGTCGAATTGTATGAGCCCATAATAGAAGTCCTCAAACACATCGATAGTGCCAATTTGCCAGTGGCACTACAGGTGGGGTTCCCCAAGTTTATTGGATCAGTTTCGAAGCTCACAACTTCTTCTCCAGACCCAATTGTCTTCACTAGTTGATACGTTAGGACGCCTATTGAAATTTTCACAACAAGCACGGCAATCCCTTCGTCTTCAAGCACATAAACCCATTCCAATTCCATCATACATCCCCAAGTTTGAGACAACAACCTCGAACTACCTACGTCGCCAGGATCCTGATCACGAGCGTAATGAGGCCTCCAAGTTGCGTAATCAGTACAAGCAGGAGAGAAAGGGTGCCATTCGAGAACTACGCAAGGATGCCAAGTTCTTGGCTGGTGTGGAACAAGAGAAACAGAAGGAGAAGGATCGTGCTTATCATGTCAGTATGAAACGGGTATTCGGCTCGCTCGAGGGCGAGCGAGCAGAAGAGAAGGCTATGGAAAGAGAGAAATCGAAGGAGAAACGACGAGCTGGACGCAAGTAGTTGTACAACTTTTGTTACCTAATTTTGATCTAGCCAAAAGTTGATTGATTTCGGACATCCTCCTCATTTGCATTAAGAACTTGCAACTCTCATGCCCTCCACAGACGGCTGAGATCCAAAATAGCCTTCAGCTTCCAGCAGTCGATTCTCTGTGCAATTTGACGCGTATACCTGTCTATCCCTCGCTTCATGCACGTCGATGAATACCAACAACGTTCAACCTCTTGCAACATTTGAAAGCCTCGAAGATCCCGACTACTTTTACAACTACGTGACGCAACTTTTGGACAAGAACTTACCTTTGGACTACAACGAACTCATCACTTCAAAGCAGGAAATATGGGTGACCGTCTTGTTGGGCCTTTCTCAATTCATGGTTTTTCCTTCGGGGTCCGGCGCTCTCTCATGGAAGGTGTTCGCGCGGAAGGTTGAGATGGTCGAAAAATGGATGGAGCTCATTGAAAGGGCCTCTACTCGCATAGTGGGCCTCTACAGTGAATCAGGAAACCTCGCTGAAGAAGTATTGACAAAACTCCTTGGCCTCAGTTGTACGTTCTGGGTCTGGGAGGGCCACGACGACCACGACGACGCGACATATACTCCTCTGTATATGAAGGACAAGGCACTGAAGGTAATCCTTATCGTTGTACGTGTCCTTGGAGACGGCGTTTCTACAACTGCACCGACCGATCGTCGCCTTTGGCAAACATTACGGATGTTTCTCGTCGAATGCCTCGATATGGTTCGTGGTAAGCTTAACCAGTTTCCGCCCTCTTTTCCTTCACCAATTTTTGCTGCCGATAGATTTTGCATCACGCCCGACCAACCTTAATTCCTCGAGCGTCAAGTTCTTCAAAGATACATCTCTCTCAGAGTCGGTCAGTGCATTATTGAATGCATGAACTTGTTCTGACATAACTCTGTGTAGGTCGTCACTAACTTCGAAATCAAGCTACATTCTCCTGCCTATCTGAACGGTTTCCTTCTCAGCGGTATCGAGGCCGTACTGCAAGCCCTCTGTCTGCCTCTACGATCACACTGGTTCTTGGCTGATCTCTTGCCACTGATCCCTTCCTCGACACGCCTTCTGTTTGACTTTTATGCCTCACCTGCTTGTCAAGCGACCCCCGAATCGCGCAGGAAACTTTTGAATCAAGTAGTCTCGAATGTCATACCGTTCTATAAGCTGCATACAGGATTTTGCGGGCCCTTGAAAGCCTTGCCCTATCGCCTTCTGCAATACCATTTGCGATCCTCTGAACTGCAACACAATGAATTTGAAGCTCTTGAAGAACAATCAATTATTCCGGCTTCTAGAGCTGATGTCGTTTCAGCATTGGAGATTTTACGGTCAGAGCCCCTTGATGAAGCGAAGGTGCGTACTCTTGTTTAAATGTGCGGCATGCTGTTGAAATTCTACAAGGCAATCGTGCTTCAATTTCTGTACAGCAACATTCCATTCATGGATTCTGAAACGCTGGTTACTGTAACGGTGGCTATTACACCGCTCAACCTCGGTATTTTTCGCGATGGCATACTCTCCAAACTGGAACAGCGAAAGAATGGCGTGTCGACCTCCGAAGAAATGGGCAGAAAAGAAACCAATAGCCGAGGTACATGGATGCACAGAGTCAAAACTTTGATCCAAGACGTGTATCTTCCTGAACGCATTTTATGGTCAGACGATGAAGAAAACGCTTCTGAGTATCAGTTCTCTTGCATTGTATTACGTCGCCTTCAAGAACTAAGTCATAGGTGGGAACAATCTTTACCACAGAATCACAGATTAACATTAGTTGCAGGCCTCTTTCAAACACTAGGGCCAGTTTTCGTGCATCCCTTGCGAAAAATGTGGCAAGCCTTGTCTGCTTACTCTCGCATTGTAATGGTTCTATATGCTCCGTTTCTTTCAACGTGGAGCATATGCCCATCCTTTCTTCTGTAATTGATGTGGTTATTCAATTGCTTGAGGGCCCGGAACACGAAGTCACAAGTGAACTACGGAGACTCGCGTTCAACGCTCTTATCCGAGTGATTCGACATCATGCGATAAAGGAGGACAACCTCCGATTCGACGACATACAAAAAATTATTTTTCGCGGCCTAGCAGACAGAGAGAGAAGTGTACGCTTGAGTGCTGGGTACGCGCTTATCAGCTTCGACGACTGTTTACACTGACAGGGGCCTTCTTAGCAATTTGTTGGCAGCTTTCCTTCATACAACAGGAGAAAATGGAGGCAACATCGAACCCATCTTTGAAGGCTTATATCGCTTATATGACGCGGCCAATCTACCCGGCAAAGAAAGTCTGATCATCTCTATTGGTGTGGCTGGAAAGTATGTTTTTTACTACACTGCCACTTTGGTCGTTTTTCTGAATCATTGAATTCGCCAGGTCGTCTGAGCCGGAAGTCATAGGAGAATCGCTGTGTTTTCTGATTGCACAGCTTGACAATCAGAATCCGGTTCTGAAGGGATCTGCATATATGAAAGTAGGAGGCGATGTATTTTTTATACTGTGCTTCATTTCACCAACTTCCCAAAGATCGATGCATTGAAGCATATGACTGGAAAAAGCGTCTACTCTCTACTCGGACGTTATATCGATCGTGTCGCACCTTTCCTCGTGTCACGATATTATACCCAGCCCGGTCTTCTTACAGAAACCTGCCGTCTGATGGGAATGTCTCCAGCAACTTTTATTTCCATTACCCGACAACAAACCTACCCGCAGCTCTTTGGAAATTGCGATTTGAAAGTTCTCCAGAGTATTGCTCGGGTTCTCGAGGTTCCCATCTCTGCATTATGTCTTCAAGAAGCACCGCATGTCCTTGCCTATGTTTTCCAACTGCCAGGGTCTGGGCAAACACAAAAGGCCATCGAGTTTATAGAAAAGATCGTTGCTACTGATTTGCCTGGAAGTGTAACAGTGACGATTCAAGATTTGATGAAGAGCAGCCAAGTTCAAATCCTTGCTGAAATCGTCATTGAATTGGGCCATAACCGCAAATCTGCTGCTGTTTGTTGTCTCCTACAGTACGTCTGCCAAATTAATCGACTAATGCATTTTGCAGGCATTGGTTGCTTTGGAAAAATTTCAAAAAGCTTTAGCGCCCGTAAAACAAAATCGGCCACAAGATTTAGCAACCTTTCTCAAGCCGCACACTTTGGGCATTTTCTCTCAGCTTAGTGATTTCTTGCAAGAAGTCAAGGTTAAGGTATCATTAGAACGTAAACAAACGATATTACGAAGCATGGGTGCATTGGCGTGTCGTGTTGGGAAAGCTATCAGTGACTATGCCCCACAGGTGCGCACCTCTTTGACTCGTCATTTGTGCTACTTATCTTTTTGTATAGTACATGTCCACATTCCAGACCATGGTTATAGTGCAGGAACTTTCTGAGGTCACTCTTGAAACGTGGCATATCTTCCTTTCTATGTTAGAACCGGACGAGATCAAGCCCTACGTGGGACCAACCACAGCAGCATTCGTATCCTCGTGGTCAGAGTTCAATTCCAACGCTCGAGGGTCTGCATTGAAGTCATTGGAGTATATTGTTCTCGAAATCGGCAAAAAGCTTGACGAATACCTCGAAGACGTTGTCGATCTCTCAACCATACCAGAACTCGGGCATCTTCATGAGCACCTAAGCCACATTCGACAGACATGGACCGTTGAGGATCATCTACAGAGAATCTTGGACCACTGCACCAGTGACAATTTGACTGTCGCAATCTTGTCAATTGGCGAGTTAAAAAGATTCTTGGTCACCAATGACATTCTCATACGTCAATTCGCTTCCGGCGATGTCTTTGATCCATTGGTCGGCCAGATCATGACGACCTTAATCGCTGCCTCATGCCGGGACGGTGATGGGACAGAAACTTTGAGATTGTTGGCTTTTGAGTGCATCGGCATTTTAGGAGCATTGGATCCCGATCGGCTTGAACTCAATGTCCATGACCCTAGCATGGTTGTTATGAACAACTTTACCGACGAGTCAGAAGCCATTGCGTTCGCGATTCATCTCATCCGAGATCTCCTTGTTGGTGTTTTCCGCGCCACAAACGATGTCGTCTATCAAAGATATCTTGGTTTCACTCTTCAAGAATTACTGAGAGTGTGCCATTTCACACCTGCCCTTGTAGGCGGCACTGGGGCTGCGCCTACCGTAAAAACACGCTCCCGATGGAACAGCCTGCCCAAACATGTAGTCGAAACCCTCATTTCACTCCTCGATTCCAAGTATTCCTTCCATCCGTCTCCGACGGTGCTCACCGAACATCCAGTATATCCAACACAGTCCACATACCGGGAATGGATCCAGATATGGACTTGCCATCTCATCGACAAGGCATCCGGACCGACAGCTCGCAATATCTTCGCTTCCTTTCCCCCTACTGTGAGGAATAAAGATGTCGTTGTGGCATACCATATCCTTCCCCACCTAGTCTTGAATATTTTGATATCCGGTCATGACGACGACGCAGAAGCCATTCGTGTTGAGCTCAAGACTATCCTGGAAGACCAGATTAATCCAGACAGCCCTTCTGCTGCAGACAAGAAACTACTCAGTGCACAAGTATGTTACATGCCTGCTCGGACTCACCAAAATGATGTATAATTTGTTCAGGCGGTATTCATGATTATGGATCATATCAACAAATGGGTTCGTGTCGTGCGACAGAACATTGGCAAAAAGAAGAGCGAAAGCAAAAGGGCGAGGGACAATCAAATTGACAGCAAACTAGAAGAACAGCTTCTACGTGTCGACTCCATCCTTTCCAGCATCGACCAAATACTGATAGCTAGAGCCGCTTTTCAGTGCAAAGCTTACGCGCGGTCACTCATGAGCTTTGAGAGACAGGTCGTTGCACTCCAAGCACAGTCGCCAAAAAACAAGGATCTTCCCGGTTACTACGAGCGTCTTCACGAGATATATTCACATTTGGACGAACCTGATGGTATGGAAGGTGTCTCCACTTTAGTTTTATCGCCTTCTTTAGAGCACCAAATACGCCAGCACGAAAGTACTGGCCGATGGACGTCTGCTCAGAGCTGCTGGGAGGTGCGACTGCAGCAATCACCAAATAATGTCGAATTCCACATTGGTCTTCTTCGCTGCTTGCGCAATCTTGGGCACTACGGTAATTTCCCTTTGACTACAAAATGTCGATTAGCTAAACCTGAATCTCCAGATACCTTGAGGACACATGTTAAAGGTGTCCTCATACGTAACCCAGAATGGGAAGCTGCTCTCGCTGGTTTTCATGTTGAAAGTGCATGGATGGTTGGTGCTTGGGACGAAGTCGAAGACATGGCTGGGCGAACATCTGCTCAGTCCTCATCGATCGTCATGGCGCGGCTTCTACTCGCCATGCGTGCCAATGACTCCGAAAGAATTTCACAGTCCATATCTGTTGCACGTTCAGTTCTAGGTGCTCCAATAACGGCAGCAGGAGTCAGAGGTTATCGCAGATCCTATGAAGCGGTATTAGATCTTCATGTAATGCATGAGCTAGAGATGATACAGGACGTGCTAACCCATCTCCCATCTGGATCCCAAGCTCCGTCTCAGAATCAGCGACGTCGAGCACTTGCTTCTTTATCGGAGGCACTCGCTGCGCGGTTTGAATCGTCGTTGCCAACTTTCCGCACTCGTGAACCTGTTCTGAGCTTGCGGCGGACGGCCTTTTCCCTCTCGTGAGTGGATGGTTTTCATTCTGCGTCGTTGCATCAATCTGATGCTACATGCAGTTCCGTCCCACGCCACACACTTGCTGGTGAGCACGGACGATCCTGGCTCACGAGCGCCAGGATCGCTCGCAAAGCTGGGCATTGGCAGACAGCGTATAGTGCAATGCTTCAAGCCACGCAAAATAAGGCTCGCTTTTCTTTCTTTGAAAGCGCGAAACTCGTGAAAGTGATGGGAGAGCCATTGCGTGCAATCACGGAATTGGAAAACTCTATGCGATCCCTTGGCATGTTGGACGATGCTATTGATCTCGTCGATCTAACTGAAGACGATGATGAGACGAAAAGCATGAAGGCTAAGGCGAGGATGATCCCCTTGGTCACCTATCATTGCTGACTTATAACAGGCGCAAGTTCTTCGAGCGCGATGGATGAATGAATCCGACAGGTTTGATATCAGCACGATTTTCAAAACCTTCACAGATGCGACACAGTTGCGACCTGAGTACGGGCTCCTCCTTTTCTCTCTGATTATCTGCTCAACGGTAATAGATGGGAAAGTGCCCACTTCCATCTTGGACAATTTCATGACGAATGCTTCAAGAACCTGTCTGTCGTTGACCAGGCGAAACGGTGAGTACCATCATTCTCGTTCTTACATGTTTTTGAATATTTCTTCAGTGGTATAAAAATGAACCTCTACACTGTGCGGTCCTTTGCAAAAGCGATAAAATTTGGGTCCAAATATGTGTATCAAACTGTTCCGCGTCTTTTGACAATATGGTTGGACTTGGGCGACGACAAAACCTTAGCCAGCTCCGAGTCGTTCAAGAGACTCAATGAGAACGTCTCAAAAGCCATCTTGGACTGTCCGGCTTACAAGGTCCGTTATAGCATCACCATCCTTGATCATGGCTCGCTCATGTTGATCCAGTGGTTCACTGCTTTCCCTCAAATCGTATCCCGTGTGGGCCACTCTAATCCGGAGGTATATCCTCATCTTTCTAGACTGATCATCCAAGTTATGCAAGAATACCCCAAACAAGCCTTGTGGCTTTTCACCTCAGTAGTTAAGTCAACGAAACCCAATCGTGAACAAAGAGGGAAGATAATCCTAGATCAACTTCGAGTGAGTGTCGTCGTCCGGAACCTTTCATTACCAAGTAATCAATATTTGCAGAATAATCCCAAGAACGCGAAGACAGATATACCAACACTTATTCAACAATGTCTGGCGATGACCAATGAACTGTTGAATCTTTGCGACTACCACATTGACGACGATGCGCGGAAAACACTCACCATGACGAAAGACTTCAAACGTTTGGCAGAATTGGGAAAATCCCCTCTTATCATACCACTTCAAGAGTCTCTGACCGCAAGCCTCCCTCCCACCTCGTCCGCTGAGTCAAACCATCAACCTTTCCCACCAAATGCTCCGACATTCCAAAGTAAGCTGTTGTTGTCCATGCACAGAAAATTTTCATTCTAACCGTCCCGTCAAGAATTCTTTGACGAGATTGAAATCATGCGCTCGCTTGCCAAACCACGCAAGATCACCATACAAGGTAGCGATGGCCAGATATACATGTTCCTAGGAAAACCAAAGGACGATCTTCGCAAAGATGCTCGCCTAATGGATTTTAATGCCATCATCAACAAGCTATTGAAAGCCAATTCAGAATCACGTCGACGCCAGCTTCGTCAGTTATTGCACGAATTGATGCACACTGCTTCTTCTGACCTTTTAAATAATAGACATCAGGACTTACGGTGTAGTGACGCTTAACGAAGAGTGTGGATTCATTCAGTGGGTCCCGAATACCATTCCCATCCGTCCCATTCTTGTCAAGTACTACGATGCGAGGCGGATTCGTAGCTGGGTGCGTTTGAACTTGCTTAGATCGTGACCTATGTCTGAACCTCTTTGCTAGACACAAGAGATGAGCGATGTGTTCGCTAAGATCAAGAACACGAATAAGGAGAAGGAGGCAGCGGATCTATACCTTCAGAAAATCCTACCGTTGTAAGTTTCTCTATTATGAATGTTTCTCGAGATCAACGACTCCTTGTATAATCAGGTTCCCGCCTGTGTTCCATGACTGGTTCATAGAGACCTTCCCCGAACCAACCGCATGGCTTGCGAGCCGGATGGCTTATGGTCGAACGGCTGCTGTGATGTCTATGGTGGGATTCATACTGGGGTAGGCTAGGTATTCTGGCCCTGTGATAGCTCCAATTCACCTCTTCCTGTCTAGCCTTGGTGATAGGCACTGCGAAAACATTTTGCTTGACAGTATCACAGGAGATATCGTCCATGTCGATTTCAACTGTTTGTTTGAGAAGGTCTGTCTCATCGTGATTTTATCAACTGTGTATTGATATCTCCATATAATTGAAGGGAAAGACGCTGGAAACGCCAGAGAGAGTGCCATTCAGGCTTACACAAAACCTGACTGACGGACTGGGTGTGACCGGAGTCGAAGGTCAAGGCTTTCTTCAACTCTCTTAGGCTTCGCTCACACTTTATGGCTCAGGCGTTTTTCGAATAGCCTGCGAAGTGACTATGCAGCTGCTGCGTGATAACAAGGACTCACTCATGAGCGTTCTCGACGCGTTCATTCACGATCCTCTCGTAGAATGGGAAGACGAGAAGCGTAAACTGGTGAGAGCCATTTCAATCATCTGCCTTCCTGCTAATAGCTGACACGGGGCCCTGGCATAGGAACGGGAACCCTCGCGCAGGGATCGGAATCAGGTCAAAGCCTCTGTAGACCTTCGCATGTTAGCGAAGAATGCCCTTAACCCCATCGAAAAGAAGTTGAAAGGAATTTATTCGACAAGCAAGGAGAGGCAAGAGAAGGAGATCTCGACGACCAATCTAGTGCAGATGCTCATCCAGGAGGCAACCAATCCATCTAATTTGGTATGTGTGGTGTGCAATGTGCATCGCATCTTCGCTGACCGACGTACATATTGTCAGGCGAGAATGTACCCAGGATGGGCAGCATGGTATTGAGCAATGTCTCTTTACTATTTTCAACCTTTTGAGAGCATCATGTAACAATAGTACACACGTAAAAATACATAAGAGTGGAAATCAATCGAACTAGCTTGGCTGTGGAGTCTCTGCCAGCTGCTTCTGCAATTTTTCGAGCTCTCTCTCCTTCTCAATCAGTGTACCTCTCAACTTCTCCTGCTCAACAATGATTGCCTGTCGCGCCGCCTCTAATCGTTCGGCTTCCTCCTTCTCCATCTGCGATGTGAACTCTGGTACACCGCCTTTCGAAGCTTCTAGTGAAGCAGGGTGTGCAAGGTGAAAGGGGACTGGTTTGCGCTTGCTCTTGGGAAGATGAGTGACAGGGTGGCTGGTAAGGATGTTCAAGAAGTTCTGGTACGGGTCGTGGAAGACGATCTCGTCGTACTGCCACGAGTGGACGGGCCCTGCTTTCATTGCAATTTCCAGAGGCGGGATCTCTGGATCACCGTTCGCGGTCCATGGGTGCAGCTTGAGGTGATGGTAGACCACGATAGCTTTTTCGCCACATTCCTGGACGAAGTTGATGCGGATCTGGATGTCAAATTCACCCCAACTTTTGGAGATGCATGTTATCAGATGCGCAGCATGAGAAGTGTGAAGAAAATGTACCCAGTTTCGGAGACTTCGAAAGGAGGCTTGTCAACATCTGATAGATTATTCTGAGTCTTGGGAGAGTTAGATAAAAGAAAGATGTACTTCGTGATGGATTCGCATAAGTGTCGTGCAGCTTGAAGGTGACGCGTTTTATAAAGTAGCTGAGGTCGTCTGCGCCGCCGACCTGTTCAGAATTCTCCGCTGAGGCAGCGCTGCGGACAGCAACGGTCCATTTGTGTGTGTGATCAGGCGAGGGAGCAGCCTCGCGCTCCTTTGGGGTCAAAACGGTCGCAGTGTTGCCATAGATGATGGGCCGGAAGATACTGACGCCCTGTGGAGAAACCTAGTGAGCAGGACGAGGGCAACGGCCAGAAGAGTTTGACGGACATACTCTGACACGGACGCGGTCAGCAGCAGACATGGTGCATTGGCTTCGGCGTTGGCTTCGGCTGCCGCTTGTCGGAATTGAAACCAACTCCGCAACTTTCCGCTTTCTCAACTTCGACATCGACCACAACGCCCTCAACCAACAATGTTGTCCCTTCTCTACAACAGTACGCGAACCTGTGCATTCACAGCTGCTCTTGCTGATTTATAATATAACAGAGCCCAATACCATCGTTGCGAAGCAAAGGGCATTTCAAGTATGAACTCACCCACACACAGCTCCCCCAGCTCTCTCTTATTTTTCTTTAGAATGACCCCAGGAAGATTATGTACCGTCTCCCCAGGTCCGGACTCTACCTTGGTGAGCTACAGCTCACTCCGACGACTCTCCTCTTTCTTACCGTGTTCATCACTAGGTGTTTATGGTGGCCTGTTCGTGACAAGCACCGTCGGAACGGTGTACGGTATCTACGCTTTGATTCGGGTGAGTACCTTCTCTGTTTCGAAAAATACACGCGTGTTCTTACAAGGCTATAGGGCAAGTCAGAATAGATGTGTTTATAGATGCTCTGAAAAAATTCAACGTGCTTTCTGTGCAAAGGCTCTGTCCACGACCAAGATAGCCCACCATTCCCATGAAGTTGTACTTGTCCGAATATGCACGGCCCAGTACCTCATCTTTCACGGACAAAGTTGCCATCGTGTAACATTGCCCTCTTCACTCAAGATTATCCCATCCACGGTCAATCAGACCATCCGAGCCTCAGGGGAGTGTAATTGACCAACTTGGAGGTGGCTGTATAAAGCAAGCTTTCCTGTTGCTGATGAACTTGAGTAGGCGCGAGATACAATCTACCGATTTCTTAACATCTCTCCTAAATGGGCCGGTCCTCCCCAGTGACTCCTCGTGATGAGCACAGCATTCCGGGGCGAGCGCTTCTTTTCCTTAGTAGGCAGCTTTTTGGTACTTTCTCGTGACATCAATGAGATGTCCAAGTCATGAATGCTATGCAATGGTTTCATATAGCCAGGAGATTCTAGAGCATCAATGTTTTATGATGTGATAATCAGGATGTGCCTCAGGCGCCTTGGAAAGGTACATATAACATGAGAGCGTTGTGGGCGTACGTTCCACATGACTGCTGAATTGACCCATAAAGTGTCAATGTGTTGAACCGAGGAAGGAAACTTGATTCCTCCTGGATTACATGCCCCCTACCCACGACAACTTACGATCTTCTGCCCATGATGTCGCCCGGCATAGCGTACCAAAACCCACAGACGACCTCGCGCAGACACGAAATATGCCCAGAATATGACAAAGTCAGCAGAAGGTGATTGACACCAACGTCGATCTCTTATTACCGTCTGATAGTATTTTTTCAGCAACAGCAATGTTACCAGTACCACTGGAAGGAGTGTACACTGGAGATCATCCGAAGAGTCTGCAGTATCACCGAGGTCCGTGCACGCCTTTTCTTGAACCTCCCATCCACAAACCTTCGTTTTGAAGCAGTTCCCAACAAATGCCTTCTTTCACTAAACGAGAGCGCTACGTGTACACCTATAAACTCCTCGCAGGAGCGACCCCTCTGGAATTCCAGATATCGTCAGTCCATCATATCAGAAGCACCGCTCAGATCAATAACAACTGACGATCGGTCTAGAGTGGAGCCAATATCTGGGTCACCAACACCAGGAAAATACACTTTCCGTTTATCAGTGAAAGCAAATGGCATCGAACGAGTCATATGTGACCCGACAATGCTTCGGCTTTCTGTCGATCCACGAACCCTCGACTTCGCCGTTTTGTGAGCACTTCATTGAAATGGGCGTTAGCGCCACACTAACGCCCTTCTACCCAGTGTCTTCCCGGGCAAGTCAAGCATACCAGTAGGCTGCTTATTCTCTCTGCGTGTCTGGCTGCGCGTTAGCGGGGTCGACCATCGAGTGTTTGCAGATGATGAGCTGTGGGTCGGAAAGGACCTCGACTTCTACTCGATTGCGCAAGCCTCCATCATGATATTGAGAAGCGTCGATTCCAAATCACAGTTTTATCATGGCTATGTTGGACGAGCTCTGGTCACCTTCAGCTGCAGGTACCCATGCCTCGTTTCTTCAAGGCTCTCGTGATATGGCGCTCACACAGCTTCTCGCGCAGATGGCATCGTGTGAACGAAAATCTCTACAAATACTCAATCGACTACGATGCGAACGGGGTAGGTGGAAATCTGATCGAAGACCTCAGGCTACGCATAGATGGCGATCCCCGCACAGTGACCTTCCTCATCTAGTAAGCAACTTCTCCGAGGCTCGCCTATTCGTAATCCTTATCACCTTCTTGCAGTTCAGTTCCCATCAACTCCGTGCCCACAGGCTCCTCGCACCGCATACGCATCTGGACCAAGTCCCTTGTAAATCAGTCCGCAGCAGAGCACCCCGCGCTGCCGTTCCAGGACTCGTATATCTTCCAACGGATATACAAGAACGACATGTTCAAACTTGGCGCACAGCTCGATTTCGAGAATATGAGCAACAAGGCTACGATGGCCTTTCCGGTCGGCGCAGTTCAAATTATCACGACATCTGCAAGTAGCCCTCCGCAGCCCACCTCGGCTACACGGAACGGGTACCCGGACGAAAAGGCGCAGAAAGGCTATCAATAGATATACTTTCGTTTTTTGAGCATTTACGCTTGGATAACTTATTCGCCATAACCACTTCACCGGTAGTGTTGTATTACGACATGCACTGCTATATGCAGCAGTTTACTATACTCCCTTGGATTTCACCTTCCTTCATAAATACACATGTCCATTGTAATAGAGAATAATTCGAAGCTCAAACTCAAAATTGCTTTGCCATCTATGCCTTTTACACTTCGATCTGTGAACTTGAAGCTTCATGGCTTGTGACGCACTGGCAGACAACACGCTTTTAAACCTTGACCTTGTTTGCCAAAAACTCACTCCATTCCTTAACTCCCCAGCTGCTCGACACTTCGCTAGCCACCAGCCCATCCCACAGGACAGTTGGAGACACATGAATGCTATTCTGCCTCGAGAACTTGACTGCAGGGATAGTCACTCCACACGAATTAATCGCGACTAAATTCGAGGACTCACTCGTGTATTTGAGATCATCGGTGACCGCGTTTCCACCATTGGGCGTACTCTTAAGCGTAAGAAGGTCCTTGAATTCTTCAACCGCTGTAGGAGGGATAATCTGCGCCGCCAGTTGGCCGAGTTTCTCCCTGATCTGAAGAGGGGTGAGTGTGGAGGTCGGAATATCGAAGTAATCGCCTTGGTTCTTAAAAAGCTGCAGAGATGTGAGCAATTACAATTGATTGATGCCCGAAGAATACTTGCTGCGAGAGAGTAAGGCCAAAAACTTTCTGGGGATGCGCGAACGACCTGACAATTGCTCAATATATGCGCGACATTTGGTAGCAAACTAATGGATGTACGCACTGCAAGAGCAGATTCATGAGTCAGAGTAGACGATGCATGCCATGGCTGAACCTGGAGGCGGATGATCACTTTGACCTTGTTTCCATATTTCCCGTCAGGAGCAAAGAGTGGCTTGAGGACGCCATCGATCACTAAGGCAATCTTGGCACTAGACATCTAGTCAATGAAAGGAGGGGTCGTTTCGCTCGCAAGTAGCTAACCTGAAGGGGCAGACATAATCCACTGATCGACGCGACCGTGAGTATCAATCGCCCGTCATTGGGGGTCGTATACAAGGCTCACAAAAGATGTCGAGCGTATGCGGCGCATCGATGGATCCGGCAACGACGAGGGGGCGAAGAGATGGTTGAAGAGCCATGTCGTGGTTTGATATAAATGGTAGAAATTGGGATTAATTGACGAAGACGCGATATCTATATACGTCGACGTAATTGGGCACCAAACAAACGCGTGCCCAAAAAGGGACGATGGTTGCAGAAAAGACCTCGCACCCCAGTTTTCCTTGAAGTTTTCCTAGAGCGCACTGTGAGGTACAGAAATGTAATGTAATTTATCTAATATTTTCTGCTCATTTCATTATCACAGAACAAACTAATTCCACACCACACAAGCCTGTTAACACCACTATAAAACGCTCAGAGCTTCCTCTATATAGATGAATCAAAGTCAAATTCATTGTATTACACTATTAGAATGTAGATGGCTCCTTTTGTGAAAGCGAAAGAAACTAACATACGTCGCCACTCTGAACGCAGCGAGTAGAAAGGCATACAGCACCAATTTTGGATTCCAATTTCAGAAATTGATAGACGAGGGGTTATTTTGCAAATCGAGACATGGTAGCAAGAAAGCTCGTGGACGTTTGACGTCGCCGTCAACACCATTGAGCCATCAAAGCTTTCACGTGCCCGATATTTGACCTACCACCATTTTCCACATCGCTCACTGTCCTGAACGCGTTGCAAAATGCCCGTCGACATGATGTCCTTCATGTCCCAGCTCAATGATGCCCTCGTTGCTGAGAATGGGCTAAATCTTGCCTACCTGCTTCGCCCTACAAGCCCTCATGGAAAGGATCTTGTGAAGGAGTTTAGGAATCCAACGGTACATATATCTCTCTTGCCCTATTGTGAAACTTACAGCTAACGACGCGTAGCGCGCCACGCTCAAGCCATATGAAGGAGCCATGCAAAGCCCCTGGGATGAGATTGCTATCCAATATGTTTTGACTTGTTCACATATTGCGAAACGGAAGTCTGGGGAGGCATTCAAGGACCAATCACAACTAGTCTCGTGAGTTTGTCGCTCTTTGGACCAGATATGTATTGACATATTGTGTAACGCGAGGCTTTTCCTTCGTTTCTTCACTGAGAATCGTGGATGGACATTACAGGCCCTCTTCTCCATTCTCAGAGACCTACGGGATCTCGCATTCGATGTATTACCACATTGCTTACGCGTTCTTTGTTGTCAATTCTCATTTGACTCCAGGCGGATACGCACGCGACGTACAACGGCCAAAAGAGCGAATGCATGGAGGATGCTGCTCGGACGATCGCAAAGGCGTTTGGAAACTGCATGACTGATAGGTATGTTATGCCTCCACCGTTTCTGGCATTGCTCACCTCCACACGTTGTCAAGGACGTCGCCACCTGATCAGTCTCGTAAATGGGGTATCTACTACGTCGTGGGCCTGGTTCTGAAATGTTACTTCCGGGCAAGTTTCCTTTTTACAGGATCCTAATGACCCTCTTTGACATTGCTTCTACAGGTGAAACGAATTTCGCTTTCCAAAAATGTGCTTCGCGCACTCGATGCGAACACAGACATACCAGCATTACATCTCTTCCCCCGATCTCATCAAGTGTGTTACTTCATTATCACGGGGAAGCTAAGTGTATGTCGTATCATAACTAATACTTTCCAAGGTCACATACCGGTATTACTTGGGCATGATAGGTTTCCTCAACGAAGAATACGCGAAGGTCGTTTCATTTTCCACCCCGATATACTACAGATCTAATTTCTGACTTCCTAGTCCGAGCAAGAACTGACCCTTGCCTTTTATCATTGCCACATCGATGCTCACAGTAACCAACAGTAAGCAATTATCCAGTGTGGCTTTCTTCAAATAGTTTTGACCTTTCTTCACAGGCGCATTCTGACATACCTCATTGCCCTCCGGATATTGAAAGGGCACCTACCATCATCTGAACTAATGCAACGCTTTCCTGTTCTCAACGAACTCTACGCGCCTTTTATTGCAGCCATTCGCGTCGGAGACGTCGCGAGCTATGATAGGGCCCTCGAAAAATATGAGCACCGACTTGTCGATCTTAATATTTGGCTCACCTTGGAAAAGTCAAGAGAGTTCTGCGTCCGAGGCCTGTTCCGTCGAGTGTGAGTCCTTTGCCCTCTATCTTCCTCTCACGATGACGCATCCAATAATTGACTTTTATCCCACATCACACACCTCATCTATTTCCGCTATTTGTCACCTCGTGCAGATGGGTCGCGACGGAAAAGAGCACGCGGATTCCGATATCCATGTTTACCTCATCACTCAGGATTTCGGGGATTGATGCCTCGTCAGACGAAGCTGAGTGTCTGGTGGCCAATATGATCTACAAGGGGTTCATGCGCGGGTACATCAGCCACGAGAAACAGATGGTCGTGTTGGCGCAGACTAACGCGTTCCCAAGGCTTGTCGATCGTCCAACGCCTTTTTCCTTGATGTAGGTATTGATACATCTATTTGAGTCCACAATTGAATAAAGCATTCTTTTCATTTTTTTTGTACATGAGACAAAAAATTGACATAACACTGCAAAAGCTTGCAGCTCACTTTGCACAGCACATAAATTATGGAGTAAATTAAATTGAGCTTGTCTGTATTGAGCATACCCAAAAATTGCTCATACAAGAAATAATGATACATCTAATCTTTCCTCCCATGCACCCGATCGTCCTCATCGTCGCTATCTCCTACATCAAAAATTGGAGGTTCGCGCACCTCAAGCTCGGTCGCACGCTCCTTACCCTTCCTCAGCCTCCCATTCCCATTCTCATTCTCGTACAATCGTTCCCGAGCTTCAACCTCGGCTGCCTCAGCATCGGCCTCAGCCTCCATACGCTGGCTTGAGTGTAACGGAATGCTCTCCTCCTCGCTCCCACCCATTGGAAGGCGCAAACTTCGCCTCCGTCGCAAGCGACACCACACGAATGTGCCAATGCCCGCGAAGATAAGCATAAGGACGAGTGCAGCTGAGCCAGCGTTGTAATATGCTGCAATTAATTCACGTCAGTCTTAGTAGGGCGAGAAAAGAACTACGGATCAACAAACCTTCCCACATCGCCTTGTCCTGCTCTGGCCTCTTCCCTGATACAGGTACAGTTGTAGGCATAGCTTCTGCTTCGCCAACAAAGACAGGTTTCTTGAGAGCACCAAGACTACTAGGAATCCTAGCAGAGCCTTCGAAGATGGAGGAGAAGTTGAAGTCCATAAAGCGAAGAATCATGTCGTGAGCAACATGCGGGGCATCATACGGTGCCATGTGGGATGCGTTAAAAATCTGGATAGATGAGGATAGTATGTCAATTGTTGTGCTTGAAACTATGGGATGGGTAGCTACAAACCTTTGCATAGGTAAGGTTCCGCGAGGTCACCCATGTGCCAGCAGGCGTGGCATTCACGTTCCACGACTGCGTTTGTACGGTCTATACGTGCACATGTACAAAATAAGCATTGGTTAATAATATGATCCAAAGAACTCACTCCGAGGCCAGTGGCGCCGTTCCAAGTCATCTCCTTGATCATAGACTCCAATCCCACGTAGTTGCAGATGAGGTCTTGGTCGCCAGCAAAGATGAGCACAGGGAGCTTGGAGAGGACCCGGGGAAGAATTGAGATGGATGCATTTTCCGATTTTTCAGCGAACGCCTGGTGGATAGTGCTGCGGCATTCAATCCAGGAGCCGGGATGGGCATTCGCGTGCAGAGCGTTGACGACGTCTTTACGCTGTTCATCATTTGATAAGTAACTTGGGCTAAATCATTCAAGAACAATGAATACATACACCAAGGAAGTCGGTGATGGGGTGGATGTCTGGAGGCCAGTTCATGCCACAGTCGGGGACAGTATCGTGTAGCCGGATATCATAGATGTTGAGACACATATCTTTACCATTTTCGCTTGGAACGAACGTATCGATATGTGATATGAACGCAACCAAAAAGGGCTCACCTCTTTGCTTGGCTCTCAACAACATCCATTATAAGCCGCTCACAACCCTTCACTTGAATCGGTTCCCTGTCCTTGATTTTGTCGAGCTCAGCCGCACATTCATCTGTAGCCTTTTTTGCTTTCTTCCAAACCTATTGGGAACAAGATAAGAGAAGCAGGGACAAAAGGGAACGTGAAACGCACATCAGAGTTTTCCTCAAGAAGTCCGACCTTCACTGCGAAGTCTATATATGTTGTATACTGCCTTTTGGGGTCTATCCATCCATTCCCAATGGCTGCCCCACGGAGTTGGGTCGGGAGTGAGGAGCTCATCACTGCGTCAGCTGTAGATCACATCAGTGTATGTTAGTGATGAGAGCGTTGCGGACACTCACCGAAGTATGGAATCCATTGCCCAGCAAAACTCTCTCCGCCCATGTACGTCTATAGCCGAGATGTTCACTAAACGTCTGATAAAGAGCCTGGAACAAGGGACATCTTACATCAATATTTTTGTATTCAGGGAACACCTGATAAAAGTTACGCAGAAACTCTATAAATTGAGTGGACGCCTACAGAAGTTTGTTGAGAAATGTCCGAAATAAGCGCCTAGCGACTTACTTCTGACATGGTATGAACATAGCGATCGGAGCTGGTATATGAGAAGCCGGTTCCTGCTGGCTGGTCGACTGTAGAGGCAATTTGGTGTTGAGCGAGAGACGTGCTTTGGAAGACGTACCATAGACCATCGTTGTGTACTCCTCCCAACCCCCTTCCTTCACTTTGAAGCCTCCCTTGCCGTCCATCCTCCAAGGGCCAACTTCCATCATCAACCCGTCAAACGAAGAGCATCCTGGGCCTCCCTGTTGTATATGCATTAGGTGATACACTCAAGTGGCGGAATACGTAGTCTTACATTGAACCAAAACATGATCCTCCGCTTGTCCGCTATGCGTCGGTTCTTGACCATGACAAAGTACAAATGCGAGATGACATCTGTGCTCTTTGCCTGAGCAGCATTGGGGTCTGCAAGTAGGTGTCCAGCAAATATCTCTAGCGGGTTATTTGGGTCTTGAGTGATGCCAGGTATAGACGGTACGTAGAAAGAGGCAGCAGAGGGAACTGGTAGATTATATTTAATATGGGTCAGAAAAAGAGTCTCAGGCTAGCTTACCATTTTGAGGAGCGGCTTTTGCAAACGGAAGGGTATAAAAGACGGCTATGATTCCGCATACAATACGAAAGCAAGACCTCGTCATCGAAGCAGAGTAATCTCTGTCAGAGACAGCGCGAGGGCGGCGGGAAGGCTTCGCGCCTGTTCGGCGACGCGAGTAAGTTGGCCGAGATGAGGGCTGGAGAAAGAATTGCCAGCGAACCTGCGACTGTGATGGTGATAGTTGACGAAAGAGTGGACACGTTAACCGCGATCACAATTCACAATGCACATGGACACTGCCCTCGTCCACGCGCCACCACCACCATGAAATTTTCTGCCTTCTCGCTGGGCCTCTGCGTCTTCGCCGCCGCGTCAGTCAACGCGCAGTACTTCTCAGCAGGTTGGACTCCTGGTCAGGCGGCACCAAGTCCAGAACTCACACCTGTCGACACTGCTGCTGTGCCCGAGGACACACCTAGCAAGGTCGCACCACAACGTATCACCCCGAGCACTATCGTCAACTTCTTCGACGTAACCAAACTCCTATCTTCGGAACTGTCGGTGTCTGTGTTCTCCCAGTTCGGCATAAACATTACAGAACGCCTGGAGTCTGCTATCGAGAAGACCAAGGTCTGGGATAGTCGCGTCCCTCTTATCACAGACGATAACTACCAGGACTTGATTGTCAATGAGCCCCTCACACCAAAGGAGGAGCAAGATAGGACTTGGATCATCGTCATGTAAGTTCACGTCTTCTTGTTTGCTGCCGCGTTCTGACTTGGACCACAGCTCAGTCACAACTGGCAGGCAGGATGGCGTTTCGCTGTTTGTCGACCAGGTGTTTGACGAAGCGTATAACCAGACGTTAATTGAAGGCGACCTGCCTAATGTCCGCTGGGGGCGTATCGACTATCTCAATGTCACTACCATCACCACAAAGTGGTCGATATGGCAGTGCGTACAACTCCTTATCAAGCACGAATTACTTCTTCGCCTAACCTGAACCTCAGTGCACCTTATCTTGTCGTACTTAAGGACCGCGGTCGTACGCTTCGGTTCTATAAACCTCAGAATTTGAGGCTAAAGGCAGACAACATGCGAAATTTCCTGCGGGATGAACAATGGAAAATCACACCACCTTGGTCCTCGGCGTACGCCCCAGGAGGCGACCGGTATGCTTCCCACCCCGAGTAACTAATGTATGACATATTGACTGTCCTCCCAGTGAGTGGATATTGGAATACCTTGCATTCTGCATGACCAAGTTCTACAACGTCATCATCCTGATTCCGCGCTGGATGTTATTCGTCCTCTCTGGCAGCATTGCGTCCGTTGCGATCAACTTCCTCCACAAACCTACGCTGCCACCGCAACAGGGCCAGGTTAGCCTTGCGACGACAATGACAGCCTCACCACCCACTAACGACGCGGCTGAGTCAACCGCCACGTCTTCACCTTCGAAGACAACTAAACGCAAGAGGACAAAGGCAAAAATTTGATTGAAGGAACATGATTTATTATTAACATTTTAGATGGTTGTATTTAGTGTTTTTGTACTGACTGAACGAGCTTATCTCTAGAATCTCGCGGAGGATGTATGCATGTAGTTTTATTAGGTCTGTTACGCAACTCTGGCTATCTCCAAAGGAATTTGCTTCATGAAATTCTTTCGTGGGTCGCTCGTGAGCCCTGCTTGTTATGTGCTAACATTCGACTCAAATTCAAGAGAAGGTAATGAACGTGTTTTAAACGCAATCTGAACGCGTTCATTAGGGCCGGCAAACTCCGGTTGATTTCTTGTCCATCCCATCATTCAACGTTTGGACGCGGTGAACCAGAAGTTGACTGACTCGGATTGCCCCCCTGCATCTCGGACGTGAATGAATGGCCGATATTACTGCTGCAAAAAGTTCTGCTCTGGATGGTAATCTAGTCAAAGCCACCTACAAAAGTACCTGGAATGACTTCTACTCTTGGGAACAGGCTTACTGTCTGCGAACTCTGCACTCTCTGGCTCGAGCTATACCCCAAGACGCGCCTTTATACGCTCACGATCCTGTGGAGAGGTTTACTTTTACTTCTGCTACCGGATCTCTCGCTGTGGGGAACTCCCAGTTGTCCGACACAGAGGACGAGACTTTCACCATAATCGATTACACTGGGACTGGCGAACCTTCAACCGCGACAATCTCCGTCGCAACCGTGATATTATTCCGAGTGGAGCCTTGTGCACCCTACGATATATGTACCCCTTCCAGCAGGAATATAAACGTGGGGGATGACTCGGAATACATGCCGTTTATACCACTTATCGACGACCCGACATTTGACTCCCTCCGCCACGCGGAAGATTACAAGTACTTTGAGTGGCAGCTGCCGTTCCGTGATCCTGACTGTAAGCCATGACTAAAGCGTATTTAAATCAAGTTTTCTCATATTGGGATTTGTCGTATGAAGTAGAAGTCATTTTGATGCAAACTGCATACACCCTACACCAGGAGCATAAGATGTCTCTAGATGCGATCGAAGAAACTCAACTTCTCCCCCTTTCTATCAAGTCGCCTCGTATCCTCAATTCTGGGCGGCGCCGGTAGCTTTCTTTCCTTATCCCCTTACATTCCCGTTCTGATTTTTATTAGTGACTTTCCCAAATGGCCAACAATAAAAGCACTTCTTCCACACTTACCGCATCATTCAAATGCAAGTGCCCCACAAAATCTAGCCAACCTCGTGAACGACTTTTGTTGTAACATGAACTGTCTTATTGGTTACTGCGCTACGCATTGTGAGCTTCCCCTGATTAATCTTCCGTACATTTGAAAAATGACACTTACTGTCGATAGTAGGAGATATGCCCATGCCAGAATTCGTAACACCCACCATACTCAGCAATGATCTCGTGCACTCTGTGGAGGCGCCATGCAGCGTAGATTGCTTCTTGCTCAAGAAACCGTCCACACTGGTGAGCTTTTAATACCACACATCTATCTTTAAGTTCGTGTATCTTACATAAATTCTCGGAGGGATCGTTCTGGAGTGAGGCTGACGTTGACAACTTAACAACTATTCTGTCGTTTTCACCAGATCTTTCACCGTGCAATCTGGCCGTTATTTGCCGAAAGCCATGCTATGAGGTATTTCGCACATAACAAAGACGTACTGTGACGATGATCGAACTGTAAATAACCAGATTTTTAAACGTCGACGGCGTATGATTCCCGATTCCACCTTTGTAAAGGCGAATGTCAAGGCACCAAAGGCACGCCCAGTTAGAAGTGCCACATTGCGTTATGATGGTGAGAGTCTGTTAAAATGTGATGTCAAGCCTGAACTTATATCCCTTCGTAGATCACGATTCTGCGACCTTCACTCCGTACGCAACATTGTATTCTAAATGGTTTTGGGCAAAAAACTGATGGAAGGTACTTTAGAAACTGGCCTTGTTCTCACCCAGGACCATGTGACGCTAGCTCAGACTGCGCATGTTTTGAAAACAGTGCACACTGTGAACGAAGCTGTCGTTGTGACTCCAAATGTCAGTACTCGATCCTTCTGCAGGATGTCTCCCCCATTCAAACACGTATAGGCCTCCGCCGCCCACGTGGTTGTACCTGCGCTAAATCAAAGAACCAGAAAACGTGTGGGACTACCCGCTGTCCGTGTTATCGCGCTCATAGAGAGTGCGATCCTGATGTCTGCATCAAATGCGAAGCGAGGTGCACAACATTGTATTCCTCGCAGCCTCGTATACCAAGCTCACATAAATGTTACCTTCGTGATTTAGAGGTAAATCCTTTACCCGAGGTTGTCCTGCTTTTCTTGTTAATCAAGCATCGAAGATTCTGAGTCTAATATATGCAAGAACGCATTCTTACAACGGGGTCATCCTAAGGTGCGAGATCGATCCATATCCTTAGATTGTCGCTGACGTAGCCTCTTTTCTCAAGCGAACGCACGTTTCCCAAAGCAAATGGGGTCTTGGTCTGTATATCGGCGAGGTGGTCAAAGAGGACGACTTCATACTGGGTATCAGGTTTCATTGATTCAATAACACTGACCTAACGGGCCCACGTTAGAATATACAGGCGAGCTTTTGTACGAGGTGACGACGATCTGCCGAGAGTGAGCCTCCCTCGTTTGACGCTTTAAACACTGAGAGGTAGAGGATTTGGATTGATAGCTTTGTGTCGAGGCATCGAGGGCGAAACTACCTCTTCCAGCTGAATAGTACGACCTCTATCGATAGTAGTAAGGCTGGCAATGAGTCGCGGTTTATCAATCATGACCACAACCCGAACTGTCACGCATGTGGTACGTCTCATTCCAGACCCCTTTTTTGGGTACTCTCTGACCTACGAAACTATACAGTCCGGCTGGTTAACGGCGAGCACCGTATTGGCATCTTCGCGCGTGAGAAAATACACTCTTCTACTTGTCATCTACGTATAACATGCTGCGATGCTGATAATTCTTTTCCATTCAGTGTGCGACATCCCTGCTGGAGCCGAACTTCACCTCGACTATGGGGACTTATTCTTTGATGATGATAGCTCTAATTCGACATCCAGTGACGCAGACCGTGCTCTGAGCAAGAACGTCGAGTCTCTGCCGCCCAGTCTGCCGGACTTGACCCGAGACGAGGTCGTTTATTCTCTTGACCAGCATTCCTCAGATGAAACGTACGAATTCCTCGAATGAGGTGTACGAGACACAACGAACCTGGAAGGGAGCCAGAAATTGTCATCACCTGATCGTGATGGTGTTGTGGACTCAATCGTGGTAGAGTACGGAGCGCAGAAGGAGTACATAGAACAATTGCATTTGTATTTTTATTGTGATTCCCGAAGAAGGCTAATTAAGCTCGCGGACGTCAAATGTATTATGTTACTCCACTCTATAATCACAAGAGCTCCGGAAATGAAGAAAATAATTGATACTGTACGATATATATAAGCAATCCGTGTATGATCATTTGGTATATGAACTGTATAGTATGATTGAATCAGATTCGAAGCAGGGAATTTAGTATGTACTATGTGTTTTGAAGCTAAGCGAGGGGGAAATGGATCTACGGGAATTGTAAGGATGGATGTCATAATAACTTGACGTAGAGGGAAACGTACCCGCAAGATTAAGGAGGCGGACTGATGCCGAAACCGCGCTTATTCTGCGCGAAGGGATATGAAGCAGTGTTACGGCGCGCACCTTACAACGCTGCTTCATATCCCTTCGCAAAGAGCAAGAACTTCATCAGCCAAGCCCTCCATACGACAGACTACATCATCACCATCTCAGGAGTTGGAGGCGCAGGTGGCGGGTGAGGAACTGGTGGTGATGGTGGTGCTACTGTTGCTGCTGGAGACGGGGGAGTCAATGGTAGTGGTGGCGGTGGTGTTTGAGCATTGTTATCATCATCAGCGTTATGCCCATCATCCGGATGCGAATTATGTTCAGGAGATGGAGAAGGGGGAGGGGGAGGAGTGGCGAGTCCGAGGATCTGGACGAGCTCCTTGCGTTTTTCCGGGAGCAACGCACGCCCTAGCCTTAGGATATGAGTTGTAATATATTGTTCTGGCTGGCCAGGGTTGATCGCGAGCTTATATTCTGGCTTGAGCATGACGCAACGGGGCTTGATGGTCGCGAGCTTCTTCATCACCTCGACACGCCGTTGCCAGGAAAGGTAAGAGAGGCTCTTCAGGAGTTGAAGCTGGATTATGTCCTGTCTCACATGTTCAGCCTTGCAGTGCGTGCCAAACATCTTCTTGCCAACAGCTAAGGCGATACCGCCGCCAGCGGATAATGAGACCACAATAAGAACAAGATCGAAAATGAGGCTGTCGTTGGAGTCATCACCGATGGCGTAGCCACTTAGTTCTCTAGGAGAGCGACGACCTGCGTGCTCTATGGAACTCGTGGATTCAGTTTGCTCGGGTATCAGACTTGTTGTGAAGGATCCTTCAAAATCCGTTGGCTCAGGATCCACCAGAATTGGGCGAGTGTACCGAACTCTACGACGGCGCTTGATGCGAAAGGTATCATCAATGTCATCAATGGGCTCAGCAGGATCCAACGCGAGTAGCTGGGGCAGTTCTGCGATGAGTGGAGGAAGTTCCAGAGATGGGAATGCAGTGTCAATCGATTGAATTACCTTGCCGAGTACGTGAAAGGCAGCTTGGTGGGAACGGAAAACGACATGAAGAAAATTATCAATCAAAGCTATCGCGTCTGATGTATCCACTGTTCCTGCCGGATCGAAGTAAGCCACAACAACCCGTAGACCCAAAGAGATGAGAGATGAGACATCCGTGTGCGCCAGCGTCCACTTGATGCCGTATTGAACCTCTTCTGGTGTAGGTAAGCGGGATGGTAGAATCAAGTCATAGTCGTACGCATCATCCGAAGGTGCTGCCGGAAGCTGGAGGACAGTCTCTGTCGCGTATACGCTAGCAGCTACGTCATCTATGATCCTTAGCCAAGCGATAGACTCGATTAATCCAATCTCGAATCCAGGTGTGAGCGAACGGACGGCCGCACGAAGAACGATGTTGCCAACGGTAACGTGATCCAGAGAGTAAAGGAAAGCTGCGACTCGATGGATAGCTCGTTTGACGAAAGACATAGCGACTTCTCGAGCGTTGGCGTAGTTTTCCTTGATCGAGAGGTGGTCGCAGTACATCCGTTTCCGAAAACGAGGGACATCCAGGGCCGTCTGTTCGTACTGATGAAACGCGATACGGGTCGAGAAAGATTGAACTTGGCGAGGAGAATGACCGAGTTCAGTAGGGGGAGCTGTTGGGCGGGGGGTAAGGGTGGCGATGGGGGGCTTGAAGGTGGCGGTGGGATGAGAAACGGAGGTGGAAAGGGCACCGAGCATAGATGCAGCGGTGGCGGAGAGGAAGAGGGAGGAAGCGAGGAGGTAAAGATGAACGATAAAGACGGTGCAGCGCATATTTGAACTGGGCGTGATAATACTGGTTAAACGAGGAGCAGAGGGAAGGGGGTGAGCAGTTATAAACGTGGTCAGGTGATTTCAAACTCTGGTTTGTGTATTGGCCTGAGGCAGACACCCCTACAAATGAACAACTCTACAACAGTATTATCTCCAGATAGTGTATAAACAAAATAAAATTGATAATTCCCATCAGGTGCCGGTCGGTCAATAATGTAGATGCGAAATTTCTAAGAACGGCCAACCATGAAGCGATAGGTCGAGTACCCTCCGATCAACGCAAATGCTGCTAGGCCTGCCACGATTGAGATAAACCACGCATATCCCTGTTGATTTTACAGCCTCGTTAGTTTAAGCAGTCCTCAATCAACGATGGTCCGCCTTACCTCAACATCCTCCCCAGGAACATGCACGTTCATGCCCCATAACCCAGTGATCAAATTCATAGGGATTAGCACGGTACCGAGCGCGGTGAGTTTCGACAGGACGTCGTTGATCTGGTTATTCGCATCGGTCATTTCAATAGAGATCTGCGCGAGGTAATTTGAGTGTGATCGTGATAAAATCTTCTCGTAGTGGTTCAGATTTTGGGTCATAGTGATCAGATGGTCCTGCACATAAGAGTTGAGCATGACTGCAACCATAGAGAAGGCGTGGCGCTTACTTGAATGTCCGAAAGGTAAAGGCCCTGTTTGGCAAGGAAGGGGTTAGTATTGAGCTTGTCGACAGACGGCAGGTACTCACAATGTCAGAAGTAGGAGCTACTCTCCAATTTTCATTACATCTCTTCGCCAGCCCTTTCACGACGTCTGCCTTATTGCCCATCAACCTCAGCAAACCCATAACTTTCTTCCGGCATGTGCCAATTCTCCTCAACATGTCACTCTGCTCCGCATCCTTGAGGATAAGCACCAGCTCGTCGATCGAGTCGACCTCGTACTCAATACTCTGAATAAGGGGACCAAAAGCATCGGTGATGTCATCGATCAGCGCATAAGAAATCCAGTCAGA